>LKEA01000013.1:123427-142911 GCA_003795315.1 Cytospora schulzeri | reverse complement strand
AGAGTGTCCTGCCTTGTTGAGTTCTTTGTTATCGATACTACAATGCCATTATCTCGTACCCAAAGCCTTGGACAAGTCAGTGTTTAGCTCACAAAGAGAAAACGATCCTTACAATAGCCTTTCTCATGCCTTGTTGTTCTTTGTGAGGGGTTGGTCTATGGCATCACAGTAGGTAGGTGCCAGGTGCCAACAGGTTGCATTGTGAAGTTTGAAGAGGAGAGAGGGGGATCCACAGAGCCAAACCCAAGCACACCACACACATGGTTCAAGGTCAGAATCAGGGTAATAATAAGCCATGCAAAGCAAGTAACATTGAGATAACAGAGTTGAATACATTAAGAATTGATATCCTATTGTCTTATAATGCACCTCTAGTTCTCGACCTGCCTTTCCCCCGCAAGCAGTGTCTCCTGTATACGCTGAGATGGCAGCCATCGTTCAGCCGGGATGATCCACCAGGAGACAAGGGCGAATATCGTGACGATGCCCATGATCACTGGGGCATAGTTGAGTGTGGAACTGTCGACCGGGAACTCGTAGGGAGAGAAGAGGACAGCCACGACCCATCCGTTCCACAAGATGGATATCGCATGGAAGGGCTTGCTCCACCGGCCCAGACTCCACGCCGGTTTAGGGAAGTGCTTCGGTGTGCAAAAGAGGCGGCCAATGGAGATAAGACCATAAGCTGCTGCCGAGGGGACGCCTGCCGCTGAGACAAGGGACGTGAATGCCACGGATGATGGGAGGATCGTACAGGTAATCAAAGCAGAAACTCCCCAGACGACCAGGATGGCATTTCGGGGCTGTCCGTCAACCACTTTCGCAACCCAAGGTGAGAAAGGCAGAACGCCATCTCGCGCTACCGCAAACACTAAGCGGGATGCTGCAAGGATAGCAATAGCGGTATTCTGGATTATATGTTTAGCCTGCCGTGTACGTAGCGAGATAACACTCCTTTCGTTACTTACAAGCCACAGTGCGACGACGCAGATAATATTCATGAAGATGTGCCCACCATCACCGAGGATAGCTGCGTACAGAGGTACGAACGGTTGTTCGCCGCCGAAAGAGAACAGCGTATCGGCGTCAGGCTAAAGCATAATAAGGTCAGCATGCTTGTAGTGATTATCCGCTCCGGTGGAAGGGTTGACTTACAACGCAGAACAGGAACAAAACAACGACGGCGCAAGCGCCGAAGCCGCTGGTGACAGTACTCCAGAAGATACCACGGGCTGCCGCAATACTGGGATTTTTGGTCTCCTCGGCGACATGCCCCGAAGCGTCGAATCCTATGAGAACTCCGGCCGTGGCAAGGTACGAAAGACACCAGTTCCATCCGGCTGGGGCACCTGTGCCGTTGTACGTTGTCATGAAGGCGTCATGAGCGGACCGGAAGCCATAGGTCCTCTTTGTTGCGATGGGCAGCCAGATCATGTTCAGGACGAAGTCGAGCATGACGAAAAAGGTCGACAGATAGAAGATTGCCTTGAAATACCGTGCTAGAGCCTTTTTTCAGCAGAGATCATTGAGTGGGGTCTTCAGCTACTACCTACGTGGAAAAAGATTCCAGAGGGCCGCCACGGCCAGCATCACCTCCGTTATGATCCATTGCACGGCCCGAAACTTGACGTCTGAAGCATCGGACGGGAAGTCGAGATCAAAAACGACAATTTCCTAGAAAGTTGTCAGAAATAAACAAGGGCGGTGGATATAGGCAAAGCCTACTGATAGAATATAGTTGACAGCTCCTTGCGTATTGCCTAAGGTTGGGTTCAGTATGCAGTCATCTCAGATACTTTAGAATACATGTAGTAGCCCCACATATGTAACTTACTTGCGCAGAAGGTTGTCCATGCAGTTGTACTCCACCATGCGACGATAAAACCAAAGAGCCTTCCAAAACGAGGTCCGCCAGCTTCAGCCGCCCATAGGTAGATCGACCCGGCGAGTGGAAGCGATGAGCATATCTCTGCAATAACGGCCGCGGTGATGAACGTGAAGACACAAGTTACGAGCAAGCTCGTCCTACTCATTCATTAGTACCTCTGTTGATATTCATCGATCTTTTCATGGTGAAATGATACTTGCCAGTAAGCAAGATTGCCTCCTGCTGCGATGCCTGTGGAAAACGTCACACGGACACCTCCGATGAAGTATAGAGCAGCTGATGCAAATCAGCTAGTTGTTACATGTCAACGAGCCATGGGAAGATCTGTACCGAAGGTAGTTGCAAAGTTGTGAAATGTATTGAAGGTTCGGTGTAAGACCTGTAGATGTGAGTTGGCTGAACCTCAATAACACCACAGAAGCTTGGTATTCGCTCACTGGCTTGTAGCCCAAGTTTTCCTGAATTTTTATCATCAGCTCATCATCGTCAACCTGGGTCACCGTTGAACCTCTTACCATAGCTTGGTCATCTTTTGTTTCCTGCTCATCTTGTTCTACATCGGTGTGTGAAACAGCCGTGTCGTGGATCACGCTTTCATCTCCATGATGCCGATTCGTGGCCATTGTGCTGTTTGCGCTCGGAGCGTCGTGGTGTTGCAACGAAGATCAAATGCAAATCCGGACCGGCAGACACGCCTCGCTGATATATGTAGCAAAACCGTCAGATCGGTACACGATCTCCGTAGGATCCACTTCGAGACTTCCGATCCGAGTTAAAGTCGATGGGTTCGAGAGTGAAGAAAGGCCCTCACTGAATAAAACCAAGTAAAACGTAATGGCATCGGATGCGCGGTTACATGGGCTCGCGGGAATAATATGGAACCTGCGCAAATCTTCATAAAAACCGGACATATGAGCACCGATGCCGGTTGTTTGATGGAGAGTCAGCGAGGGAGGGCAAAGGCTTGACATGTTCCGCGCTATAGTTATCTTTTTTTCTTCTCCTGATGTGACCTTTTATCTTAACATGCTTAGGCTAGTTTTGGTCCTCTTCACGTTAAGCAGCTCTTCACTGACTAGTTGACCGCTGTTACTCATGCGTCGCTGTTGTCTCCTAAGTGCTTCAGGTAGACTGGGGCGCCCGCTTATTCCCGGCTTATATTGGCTCTACGCGAAGAATTCCGAGGCAGCATCACCATTGAACTTCCAAAGCTTCATCGACAACTGCTTGAGGCTCGTGTAGTCACTGATTAGACAAATTTGTCGTGAAACAGACCCGGGGAAGTCCCCTGGTGTGAATATAAGGCAAAGCAAGGTAACGCCTTCACGTCGGTGGCATGGTAAGACGTTGATCATTAATATCTAGTTTGACGCCTTATTGCAGCCTTTCACCGTCTTGATGATGATCCCTCTTGTACGACTCTCCCCCTGAGCTTCCCTTTTTTTCCATTCGCCTACTGTCCTTTGGATTCTACTCCCACTGTAACCGTATTCTCGTCCGAACTAACGTCGATGGACTCGACATCCTTACCATCTTCTCTGGCCAGATCCCAGCGCCCAAATACCACGATAAGCGTGAAGGGTATTGTGAAAGCCCATAAAGCGAGGCCCACGATCATCTGCTTCTCATTCGATACATTGGTCGCACCAATACCATACGCAACAGCACTCCCAATCGACTCCCATGATCTCATGATGCCTGTCATCCTCGACACTTCTCCATTCTCCTGCGTTCCCTTCTTTGCACCCAAGAGCCAGTAAAGATAGGTCTGCAGCGCTGAGTAAAAGAACTTGAAGAGGATGTAAACCGCGAATGCGGAATTGAAAAAGGCCCCATCCCCGAGATCAAAGCTGGGTGGTTGAGACCGAGAAGAGAGGTTCACCTCAACAACGGCGTTCCATATCCAGCATACTGTGACGAGGATGAGAATGCTCACGTAGGCTGCTCTTGACTTTGTTGATGCGGAGAACTTCAGATCTAGGATGATTCCCATTGTTATGTTGGCCGCAAAACCCACAACCGCAGTGAGGAACGATGCCAGGGCTCTTGATCGAACGGTGAAGTAGGCTACCCTTCGGTCAGTGATGTTGCTTGTAGATCGATAATATGGGATAGGATGGAAGACTCACTGGTGAGGTAGTTCCCTTGGTACGTGACGCCAAATTGCCCGGCTAAGAAGATGGGGTAGAGCAACACAAGGTACGGGCTCTTGAGCAATTTCCAGATACCACGAGCTTCGATGAGGAAACTTGTCTCCCGCATATAGGGCACATCTGTCCCGTCACTCCGGACCACTTTGCGTGGTTGCGACAAGAGAAGAGCTAGAGGAGCTCCGAGTGACGAAATGGCGATCAGTCCAAGGTAGGTACTATAGCTGACCTTTCCGGTGTGGTTCGTGTTGACATTGAGAGCAAGGGATATCGCGCCGCCAATGAGTGGTCCGAACTGCTGAAGGCCTTGCCAGATCGCCACATACCTGGGTAACAGTCAGTCAGTCAGTCAGTCATGACAGGACAATGATGGGCACGGGAGAGTGTACTCACCGCCCTCTCTTGGCCTCCTCTGGATAACCAACTGCGATAGCTGCCTCACTCGCCCACAGCAATGACGCCCCAATTCCGCAAAGAGCGGCCGCCAGGAGCATGAACCATTGGTTCCCATAGCGATTGTTGCAGTAAAGTCCAGCGGCATAGGGAGTATAGAATGCCGCCCCTATAAACAACGTCCACTTTGGGCTGAGCTTGTTTGCGACGCCTCCTGAAAGGGCGCAGCCTATCGACATGAGACCATACGTGAGGGCATTCGCGGCGTTGTTTAGGAAAGGCTTTTGAGCGTGTAAGCTTTCGTATACACAGAGATCAAATCTGCGAGGACTGGTCGACTTACACTTGCTTGGCCACCGGCCCCAAGATTATTCAAGGCTGTCCATATGCCAGGCTCGCAAAATCCAACGAGGCCCACGATTAATATCTGGAAAAGACATGACCGATAGAATCGGTTAAGTCGATTCAATGCCATGTTAAAGATGCAAAATTGTGATAAATGTTGGACTGTTGTGTTGTTGGAGGTGTGAACCATCCCGGGGGTCAAGAGGAGCGGCAGACTCTTAGCTTTAATGCCCTCTCGATTCTCGCTGGAACTGTTGCTCAGAGGAGCACGCCATAGACAGATAAGAATGCATTCATCTCTAAACCCATACACATTACAGGTTTCTGTCAAGTTGAGAGAAGCCAAGAATGAGGTGCTACGCATACAGCACGCATACAGCACGCAATGCCCCACGCCAATGCCATAATGCAGGTACAGGGCCGATCGACGAGACGCGCGAGTTTGGTGCCCCGAGAGTTTTTTGTTTTCCCATAACGATGACACCAGATTTGGCTGCTCGATCAATCGTCCTAGAATTAATACAGTTGTGTAATTGCAAGTGTGACCAGGACGTCCATAGTGCAATGTCAACGTGTTGACGAACATTGAACCTAAAATGCGATCACGGTTCTCTACCCCGGCCATTTTTGTTTTCTGGCTGCACGCATGATATCGGGGCTTCTGGAGTATGCAAGCGCTGACTCGTGGTTTATCTGACATATCTTCTTTGGATGATTTGCTGCCCAAAATGGCCACCTGTATGAAACAAAACGACGCCATCCATGGATCACTGCAGTGTTCGATATAAACCCCCTGGGCCAAACATTTATTTCGGTCAAGTCAACGTGTCCCCCCTTCCCACTCTCGGGGGATATATTTATGGCTGCATTTGCATTCTTTTGTTTCCCCTGCATCTTCTTCGATGGGCAACCGGAAACATGCCCTGTGAATGGCGTACATGTGTCCTCAGCGTACGAAACCATGACGGCGGACAAAGGCTACAGTACCGAGATTGGTCACACTTATTTTGATCTTGAGGCTGATTATTGAGGATCTTGATAGTCAATCTACCGTACAATCATCAAAATTACCAAGACGTTTGTCAGAGCCATCAATACCCAAAATAATAGACCCCAACGCCTGTGTACTGTATGCTGCAAAGCAGTAACACACTTCACCGTACTAGCCAGTGCCTGAAAGCAAGAGAAGATGACAAAACATATTGGCCAGTTGCATGTTCGATCCTGAAGAACACTCAGGGCAAGCGGCCATACTCTGACTTGTGTCAGGCGAGCCTCCTGCTGCTCCCCATTGCCGGACCGTACTAACGGCAGGGTCGCCGAGCAGGACCGCCCCGTCCAGCCGTCATGGGGGAGGGAGGTGGCGGAGGGAATGGTGACGGAGGCGGTGGGGCTGTTGCTCAGTTCTCGTGGTTATCATCATCGTGTAAAGTGTCCTTCTCTTGTGCATCCTCCTCACCCACTTTTCCTCGGGAAGGGGATGCTTCTGAGTTTCTTATGCGACGTGGAAGATGCCACCGACGTGTGCCCCACGCGGTTGATTCGTGTACGGCTCCAGGCTTGGTGTAGGCGGTATACAGGGGCGCCAGAGTGTGACGAAAACGAACGAAGCACCGCACTTGAATGCCATCCCCATCTCTTGGGCTTGAGTTATCCACATGTGGACAGAGAGACTTGCGAATGGATCCATCATGATGTCTCCTCTGCAACGGAAAAGGCAGTGAGTCGGGAGTGGGACAGATTAGCGGTTTCGTTTCGGCGTTTCACGGAGCCCATGGGCGCTGCATACTTAGGCAGGTCCCTATGTCGTCTGAATGTTAGCATCGCCCGAGCTCGATTTGGGGAATGGTGAAGCACTCGGGTATTCGTATCTCTCAATGGTCTTCGTGTTTATAATGTCCATACAGGGCTGTTTGGACCTGAGTAGACGCACCTTGAAGAACCCCGCGGGGCTCGGGACTCGGGACTCCTGGGGACGCACGATGTACTCGTAGTTGTTGACAATCATTACCGACGTTGGTTGTGTCGGTACCTGGGCACGTTCTTGATGTTAAAGAGATCATCAGAGGGCCAATGGTACGCTCAAGCCAGCAAATTAGTTCTCAAAAGATTCGTCACGGGTTTTGCCTTTCTTTTTGGTACACTACGCTGCTTCAACCTCTGCTAGAAATCTAATTAATGATTGCTGTATTATATTCTACCTGTGCTAATCATGCTACAGCAAACATAGTCTAGGTCCTCCAGCGGACGAGATGTCTTCACTTGCATGCTACCACCGTGATTTCGCCCGGATCACCAGACCAACTTCGACCTTCCAGGTCTCTCGGTTGATAGATGTTCGAATAGATGGAGGAAGATCACCAGTTGACGAAGAGGAAGCAGAAGGGATGGGATGTAATGTTCACGAATGAATGCGCAAAGACTGGGAGGCGGATCACCCTCTGTGCGGGACAAGAAGCATACACATATATCCTTCTGCTACCGTAATATACTCAAATGCTAAAGAACAGTTGGTCCATCACGGAGACGTGGTCGTCAAGGCATCACATACACGGTGATGTGGGAATGGCTACATGCTGCACTCAGCTGACAAGGCCATGTAGCTGCACACTTGAAAGCAGCTCAGTTGACATATCCGTGGGTTTAGAGCATGGTACAGATCTGTCACCAGCCTTCTTCTTTTGCCTACATGTAGCTTCGATAATGCCCAAGGAATAGCACCTCCCCAGAGGGTAGCTCCCACAATCACATCCATGACTGGGAAGCACAATGACCTGCTACCTGCTACCTGCTACCTGCCTCCAGGGCTAGGTACCCGGACACTTTGAGGCCTGAATTCCTCCTCCTACTGGCTGAAACTGGATATCTTTCTAGGAGCACGGGCCGCCTGCGATAACTAGAGTCTCTCTCCAATAATTATTTATACCCGCCTTTCCTCCAGCTATATATCAACCCAACCCATCTTCCAACCACCTCACAACCTTCCTACGTTTCTACCTCCAAACTCATTTCTTAAACAACTTCTCTCGCCATCTTCCTCCTCTCGCCATCTTCACCTCACCTCGAACTTCTTTCGCCATCGAGCAGGTAAGCAATCTTTTCCATCTGTCTCTTCACCAAGACTCTCACTTTGGGTTTTGGCCATTCCCTCCCCTCCTCCATTTCGATCTGCTCTCTCATCTTATCATCATCGTCTCTTCTGGCCGCCGACCTTCTCACTGCTCATCCATCGCCTCGCCTTCCTGACTCTCGAAACTCCAATTCGAAGACAAGGTGATACCCATTCTTCCCTTCCTCTTCATACCCACAGCAGCAAGACTGCGCAAGCACTCTATCTTGGTGCAGTACGCAATACTTCGTTACCCCAAAACAGTCACTGCAGTCATCACCTTTGCCAGCTTTGGACGCGTCGTCCATCGCGCCTCGCGCACCACACATCACGCGTACGCGTCGTCTTCTCAACTTCATCACATCCTGATACCTCAACCCAACTGGTCGACTTCACATCTGGTCACGGCACCAACGGTGCCTGCAAGCGTGTGGCCCCGCCACCTAGGCTTTTGTTTCTGCTATATTTTTCCAACTTTGCAACCCCTCATACCTCAACCTAGCTTTCCGTTCCTTTCTATACACAAACAACCTTCCTTTACTTCAAACCAAACCTCGACCTTCCTTGACCATCATCACCTTCAACCTCAAATTCAATCACCACCTTCCATCAATATCACCTCCATCATCATCAACTTCACCCACCTACACTTTACTTCTTTCTGACACTTCAAACGCTGCAGCTGGTCCAACCCCTCGCATGGATCATTTGCTAGACCCACCGGTGGGCGACAACTGCGACCTGCCTCGGCAGTCAGTTGAACACCAGGTAAGTCGGTCGGTTTCTTTGAATCCCCCAGCACCCACTCTCTTTGTCTTTGGAAGCCCCAGCAGATGACCCTCGATGAGATGTCACCGTCGAACGGGCCGACGTCGCGAACACCCAAATATGGCCTTTGTCACGATTCCTTCTGTTCCAAGCATATGCGTGTGCTGAGACCGTCTGGCTCAACCTCCCTACCTTGGGCAGGGGCAACGCTCTTGGACAGGGGGAGGAGTGGCAGGGACCTGGGAGATGTTGGCCCAAGTCTTCACTCCTCAGTCCCAGTCTTGTTCTCTGGAGGGGCCGATCGTAGTCCTGCGGGGCTCTCGGCTGCACGAGCACTTGCTATGCAACTTCCTTGGGGTAGGGCGGGGAGGCTGGAGTGGTGTTGGTTGACTCTGGCGTGTCCAAAAGCCCTCCATTGTAGCGCACTGGTGCTCTGGGGATGTGGAAATGGGGTGCATGGTCTTCTGTAGTTCACGGAACTCGTTGGCTGTGTCATTCCCGCCACGGCAGGTCTGAGCCTGGCCGCTGGAGGTTGTTCCCCCAGCGGTCAACGGTTACTGTCAGGACCAGGGGATGCTGGGATACTTCCTTGGCTTGAGTTGTGGGTGAGACTTACTCAGTGCCAATTCGCTGACCTGGAAAACCCTTTTTTCTTTTTCTAGGATACGCCCATCGAGATACCCAAAAAGAAGCGCAACAGAACAACCCGCGGCAAGAAGAAGTACATTGCTGGCAAAGGTCCTCGAGCCCGCATTGACCCTGTCCAGCCACCCGACGACCCCCAAGACACCAGTGACATGAGTGATGTCGAAGATGCCGCTATCAACATGTCTCAGGTACCCAACTCTCCTGTTTGGGGTCGTTACAGTGATCGACGGACCGCCAGTCCTAGCTACATTCTCAACGAAGGCCTGTTGAACCAGAAAGATATGGAGATACCCAGAGCGGCCATTGCCTTCATGCATGCTCAGGCATCGGATTTACGTCACGAGCGCAGTAATACCGATACCAGACTGGACAAGAGAGAGGCTCAGCATGTTCTCGAGATGGAACAAGTGAGGAATGAGCATAAGCAGTTGTTCAAGGACCAACGAGATGACTTTGATAGCGTCCGAAAGGAGGACACGGCCCGTTGGGTAAGTCTAGATACCTTCAGCTCGATGGCTTATCATTGACAGTCAACAGAATGCTTTGCTTCGGGAACAGCGAGCGCAGAGAGAGGACTTTGATAGCGTCCGAAAGGAGGAGGCGGCCCGCTTGGTAAGTGCAGAACCCTTCACTTCTGTCGCTCATGACTGACAGTTAGTAGGAGCTGCTGCTCAAGGAGCAACAAGCGCAGCGGGAACACTGGGGAGCCATCGTTGTCCTGCTCATCTTGTGTTTCATTGTCTGGGCTCTGAACTAGGTTTCCGGAGCTGTTGGGGTTTTCCATGCATGCCTACCGAGGTCAGGAAATGGTCATGTGTTGTACGGGCGTCATTAGGTTATCAAGGGTGTTTGATAGGATTGAAATGAATCTGTAATCTTCCTACTTCCGCCCTGTCGCGATCTGTCGCGATCTCTTGTGATCTACCAGGTTTGGTGTTGAGTGGTTTCTCTGGGTGACGTTGGTGGCAGCTGGCAACCACCACAGCGCCATCTGGGCGACAGCTGTCAAAACGAAAGCGTCCACCCCCGCATGAGACAAACCGTCTGCGCTCTGCAGAGTAAGAGTGCATCGTGACTCTTGTTTGCTATGGCTCAATCATGTCTTGTGTTTCAAGTACATGTTAAATATGCACAGAAAATTGGCGTGCAAAAGAAGAGGGCTCTTGATGTGGCCTGCATCGTTTCAATTCAAGGTCCTTGCTTACACTACATGTACATATGTACATATATATAGTGTACACTGTCCGTTTCATGCATCCTCGCCGATCACTCCGTACTTCCGCCCAGCCAGACATCCCCCACGGCTCTGTAATCCAGCTTTCAGCCTCCCTTGAATGGGCAGTTGTGGACCGATGATCTTTGATCTTCGGCGATGGTCTCTGCATCTCGCCTGGCCGGTCCTTATTGCTCGACCTTCTACAGCATGTCAAGCGAAGCACGTGTACATGTGATGTTGACACCGTCAACCTCAAACGAAGTACTGCTTGGGTTCCAGTTGCAAGCTCCACTCGATACCGGGCACTCCAGTGAACTTATAACCTGCCAGTCATCCCGCCTCAGGAACAACGAGACAATGCATCAGCACCTTCTTCTTCTTTACCATCCCTGCCCAGATACCCCACCGCACCCAGTAGTAGCACTTCCACGCCGCCGGTTGTTTCGTACCAATTACCTCGCGACAGGAAAGTTGCCGATCCTGGGTGTGGGTTGGGGCCTTCCAAGAGCTATCTAGCTGTCGTCCTCTGCTTTCATGGTCCGTATACTCAGGACCAAGTCCGTGGACCTGCTTGACACCTACACCGCCGGCGCTTGTGAGCCTGGACAATAGGAGGGAGCCTTGCGAAGAGCCGCCGATCAGCGATTTCCTGGGAGTCCTGGTCGTATCGTTTGGCTCAGCACAGCGCGGTTCAGCACGCTTTGTTCTTTCCTGCCCCCGTTTGCTCTCCGACTGCATACTCTCTCCCTTCCCTCGACCGGAGTCACGGCTGCTCTGTTATCCCATCTTCTGCAAGTCGGGGTGAGTGGGATCCTGTATTCACGCAGGGGATTACATTTCCTTGGATTCATTTATTCGAGGACCGTCTCGGTTTCTACTATCGTGCTGATCACTGGCTGATTTGTGCTTCCCTCGGACAGAGTTATGAATTGTCTTGCCATGGCGCAGGCCCCGGTAACCCCCAGGGAGGCCGTGGACGATAAGCCCCTGCTTGCAACTGTTGACTGATCCGAGCCGGACGGTCAGTCATACTCGCCCGGCAGCCTTTCCACCCAAGTGATCTGAATTAATCGTCCCATAGTGCACTGTTTCTGCTGCGGATTGAAGTAGGGCTTCGCGCCAATGCCACGAATATGAAATGTCTCTATTCCTTCGAATTCGGCCGGACCAAGTCTGCTCCCTTAGTCTCCACGTCTGGGATACCTGGAAGACTCCAAGGACAAGAAGTGACAGGAACTGGAAGAAGAGTTTGAAGGTGTGCGCGGAGAGATACAAGAAGTATAGTGGCTACCCCCTTTTTATCATCTCCCTTTTTAGTATAAGCCCATAGTTTATCATATAGATCTGTTAGATGTCCGATTTTTAGTGTATAAACCCTATTATTTGGGATATATCATATATCATAGGGAATTCCTAGATAGTCTAAAAAGGGGGTCTATTTTTAGTGGTAAAAGCTTAATTCATCCCAGCCGAATTACTAAGGACTGCTGTATGCCCCCCTCTATTCCCCCCTGCCTCGTCTATAACTCGAAAGAAGAGGTAAGGGTTAGGGTTCTAGAGGCTTTACAACCCTAACCCTCGCATGATATGGTCCGTGCACGGGACCCCTTTTTATCATAAACCCTAGTTTATCATACAGATCTGTTGGATGGACCGTATGATAAAAAGGGGGTAGCCACTGTAGATGAACGCTGCACAGTGAGGTGGAGACTGAGATAAAGGATCAGATCATTCCCGTCAAGTGGGAGTTAAAGGAGTACGTGGAAGAATAGGTTGGCGATGCCGTAGATAATATCAAGGATCAACTAGTCGAGGGAGAGATACAGGTAGAAGGTACAGTATAATTAGTGAGAGGAAACTAGTTGAAGACGATCAAGGTTTTGTCTGAGCAGACGGCAAACTTCCGTGACTGTCTCATAGTCATCACTGAGATGGCAGGCAATGTTGGCAACGCTGAAAGGCACCAGCTGAAGCAGGGGTTCTGTATTGCTTCACAGGCAGAGTATACTCATGTACTTACTTAGTACCCATCTTCCAAGGCTAGTGATGTGTATTTGCTTCCCACAGCACAAACAGGACCTCAAGTAATTGCTGTTCTAATCGTTATATTGGAAGCAGTGGTAGGGTTAGGGTCTCTCTGCCTTTGCCCATCTTATCACGACATCCTGTCCCATCCTCACACCCTCAAGGCCATATGTGAAGGCGAATTTGCGTAGCTCCTGCGCAGCTCAGTCACTTAAAGACTTATTCCAGTCCCTTCGAATCGTCAACATTCATTCTCGATTCCATACCTATCTCTGGTGAACCCTCCTCCCTCACCCCAAAACCCCCCACCCAAATCAAGATGTCCCCCACCCCAGCCGGCAACGACCGCTTCAACGCCGAGGCCGCAGCATGGGACTCAAACCCCGACGTGCACCGCGCCTCGGATGGCGCACTGCAAGCTATTCTCACTGCCCACCCCTCCCTCAAGACCTTCAAGGACAAGAAACACAATGACAACACAACACAAGGTCTCGATGTCCTCGAGATCGGCTGCGGCACAGGCCTCTTATCACTCCGCATGGCGCCCTACGTGCGGAGTATCCTGGCCATCGACGCCGCAGGCGGCATGATTGACGCGCTGGTTGCGAAGCTGGAGGGGATGCAGGACGTGGAGGGCGAGGCGGCGAGGAGGGTCGTGCGGCCGCTGTGTGTCCTGCTCGAGGACCCTGAGGACCCCCGGCTCCCAGCTGCTGATGACAGCCAGGGGGAGGACAACGACTCGAAGAGGAAGAAGTTCGACCTCGTCACCAGCCATCTGGTCCTCCACCACATCCCAGACCTGAAACCCCTGCTGCGTACCATGTACGGCTGCCTCAAGCCCGGCGGTCAGCTTGCCCTGACCGATTTCGAGGACTTTGGCCCCGAGGCGAGGAAGTTCCACCCCGAGGCCAAGATGCTGGGCGTGGAGAGACACGGCATCAAGGCCGACTGGTTTGCCGGGCTGATGAGGGAGATTGGGTTTGAGGATGTCAATGTCAGCTCGGCCTGGACCATGGAGAAGGAGGTTGAACGGTTTCCTGGGGAATGGGGCCAGAAGAAGCCCGAGGGTGTTGAATTAGAGAAGATGGGATTTCCATTCCTATTGTGTCGAGGCACAAGGAAGGCGTAAAATATGCTCAGCTGAGGCTTCAGGCATGTCAGATATGCTGGCTGTAAGACAGGGCACGTCCAAGGTAAACAGCCGGAGGCCCCGTTTTGTGATAGACCTTTGACTGAATCATTTCCATATTGCGCCACTGTGCACTATCCTATATATGTAAAGGGGGTGGTGCGCCCCTGAGGGCATGCGAAGTGAAGTTCTGAATTAACAATTGCCACTAACTCCATGCGTGCGAATGCCAGTGTACTACTAGTGACAGCATCAAACCATGGACAATAAGCGTCCCCTCTTTCTAGCACCCGCCCCGATGTGGCCCGTTCATGCTTCTTGATCCTCGTCCCATAAGTCCCATACCAACAGCAGCAACAAAAGCCGATAAGAAAAAGAAGAAGAAAAAACAAGATCCATGCATGTGCCCAAGCTCAGGCGGATTACGTCCCGCTAACTTAACAGGAATGATCCAAGGGATATCTTCAAGAGGTTAGGAGTGCAACCATATGGCACTATTCCTTATCTGCCTGCAATCGCTCCCCATCATCCTCAGAGACCTCCGTCACCTTGACCAGAGGCACAGGGGTAGCGACTCCGCCCCTGTTCATATCGGAGGAAATGCTGCTTCTAGGGCCGGCTTCCTATGCCGCGCCCGCAGAAGGCTTCACTCCTCTCCGACCAAGTAGCGTGGCGCCGTCCAGGTTGAGCTCAAAGGCTCCCTTCTGGCGGTTGCGATCTTTGACCTGCTGCCTTGCGGCTGCCGTCACCGCGGCCGAGTGTTGGCCATAGCCCTTTTGCTCAGCCACACGTCTCTCCCGCTCGCGACCGCGTTGCTCGCTGGCACTGATCTGAGTGTTCTTCATACTCTGCTCGAGGCCTTGGGTTTCATTTCCGGTCTTGTGCGCGTATTCAGTGTTGTCGCCGGCATCGGGCATCTCGTCATCCTCGTCCGACTCGTTCAATCCCGCCAGGCGAGAGACACCAGCGGACTTTGTGCCCATCTGTTTCCGTCGCTTGTTCTCCTCCTCTTGACGGTGCACAGCATAACCAACATCGAAGACCTCACGGAGGTTGACGGCACCGGGGGATCGGAAGTCGTACCGCCTGTCGCCATCCTGGAACTTGGTGGCATCGAAGGCACGCAGCATGCCACTCGATTGGCTCTGAGGTTTCTTGATTCCAGGTGTTTCGCTTTCCTTAACCCAGGGGTGGTCGAGGAACTCAAGAATGGTAAATCGCTTGTCGGGATCGACGGTCAACAAGTGGCTGATGAGATCCTTGGCCGATGAGGAAATATCATCCCACCATGGCGAAAGGAAGGTGAATTGGCCTTTCGCAACCTTCTCCGTGAGAACCTCTATGCTCTCGTCGTAAAATGGAGGAAAGCCGCACAGCAATGTGTACAACACACAGCCAAGGGCCCACATGTCGACGGACTTGGAATACCGCTCATCCTTGACGATCTCGGGTGCGGTGTAACCGACAGTGCCACAAGGTGTCATGGTTTGGTTGTCCCAAACGACCTTGGAGAGACCGAAATCCGCAATCTTGATCTGGCCAATGCCACCCGCACCGACACCCTTGATGAACTCGCCCTCGTCGACCTTGTCCTCATCTCCTGGCTGCTTTGGCTTGGGGTTCTTGGAGGGAATAACTGGTATGTGGGTGAAAAGGATGTTTTCTGGCTTGATGTCTCTGTTGGATGGCGTTAGCAACTGTGTCAATGATGGTCCTTCAGGGGCTTTCAGGGGGTGGGGAGAGGCTGCCGTGGTCTTGCTTCAGGGAGGGACGACGCCAGGTCGCACAGCGCATTGCAGGGGCGTCGTCGAGTGCGGTGGATTTAGTGGGGTTAAGGTGTTGATGTCAGTGCGCGGGATCATGACGTCAATCGGCCGAGTTTCGGGAGAGAGAGTCATCCCGATGCGGATGAGTACCAATGACATCAACGCTTTCACTTTGACACCGTGTTGACGATGTTGTGAAGTATATGTGAGGTGAAACAGAAGGGGGCAAGAGTATGTATGAAGAAAATGATCAGTATGATTAGTATGATCAGTAACTCACCGATGAACCACGCCCCTCTCCTCGTGGAGATACGCCAGAGCCTTAGCCACCTGGACGATGACGTGCCTTGACAAGTCCTCGCTGAAGTAGGTGAGTCTCACGATTTGATGGAACAGTTCGCCGCCAGGGGAAAGTTCGAGGATGATGTAGTAGTATTGTTTGGACTCGGAGAAGTCGATGAGCTTGATAATGTTGGGGTGATCCAGTTGTCGCATGATCTGTACCTCTTTGAGGATGTTCGCTCTCTGTAGATAACGTGTCAGTGTCCCCCACTCTTCTGCAAGAAATGGCTTTTTCTCTGTTTTCTGTAGGGGGTCGAGTCCACAGTACACTTGCAGAGGACGGCGACCGTAAGCGTCATACAGCGCAGAAGATAGAGAGAGGAAACTATATTAAAAAAGTCCAAGGAGAGTAAAGTGAAATCTTTCGCACCTCTGCGGCTTTTGGAGCCTTTGGCTTGAAGTCCGGATGGAGATGTTTTTGGCCCTAAAGCAACCCTCCACGTTGGCAAAGAAACAACTTAAAAGGAAATATCACGACATATCAGTGTGAAAGGGGACAGAGGAAATGGCCGGTCTGCAGAAGAGGATGGAAATTGCAGACCGCCGTTGCATTGGATGAGCTTACCTGCATGCTGTTCATTTCGTATTTGCGTACGACCTTGATTGCCACCTCGCCGGCGTCTCCTTCAAGGTCGCGTGCCCGGTAGACATTGCTGAATGCGCCGTCGCCCATCTTCTCGAGGAGTTCCCATCTTTCCAGGCCTGCATACCTGGGGAACTGGCTCCGGTTCGCGTTCTCCTCGGCGACCAGCTTGGCGGCTTCGTCTATCCTCTTGCCCTTGGCGGGGACTGCGCCGCCTTGGTGCAGTGCTTGCTTGTCCTCTACGTGGTTAGCAGCAACACCGTCGGCTCGAGCAGCTCGGTTCCTGTCGTCGCCCGGAGCGGTTGAGTACGCTTCTGGGAGGACCGCATGCTGGTTACCAACTGCGCCACCGAGCCCGGGTTCAGATTGAGGAGCCATGTGCTTGGTGGGCACTGGGGCCGGTTGTGATTGTGGGGGCGACTGGTCGTTTTTCTTTTGTGTCTCGTCGGCGTTGTTGGTCGCCCGAGCTTGTTTGCCTGAGGAAATATGTCAGTTCGGAAACGATCTTTTGGAGGGCCAAAAAGTGTCGTAAAGAGTCAGGCCAGGTCCAGCGACCATGGCGGTGACGCGAGGGTTGAAGCAGGTACCCGTGTGACGCGGGCCCGTGTGCGAGGAAGGCGAGGGTAAAGTGGGCGGGTGGATTGGTGGGTGCAAAGGTCAAAGGTTGGTGGTGGTGGAAGGAGCATACCATGACGGATAAAGTTCTTGAGTTGTTGTATTGTAGACATCTTGGGCGATGATGTAAAGTTCCTTTTCGGCAGCGTAAATGGCATGCAGCAGCAGTTCAGATCAATCCCGATCGGGTCAGCACAAATACCAGTCCCCTGCTCGCAATGATGGGCAGGGTTTGTTCACTGGACAAAGACTGAATCTGAAGAACGACTGAATCGAAACCGACTGGTTAAAGAAGGTTCGTGTGTTGCTTTGCAATGCTCAGCTTTGCTTAGAAATCGAGGTGACCTGACTGTAGTGGTCTCCTTTTCACAGAGGTCCAAGGTGAGAAGAAGGCTTGAACTAGGAAATCAAGATCAAGCGGGCTGTAGTGGTATCCAGGAAGCTAATGAGGAGGAATGAAGACCCCTGAAGCAGGCTTGAGGTTGCAATAAAGAGCAGGTAGGTTGTCGGTTTCTGGTGATTTTGTATGGTCAGTGTCAGTGGTGACGTTGATGCCGGGTAGGGCTGTCGGGCTTAAGGAGTGATGATGAGGGGTAGACATGCAGAGTCCAGGGCCGGAAGGATGAAGGTGGGAAAAAAACCTACACTCGAGGCTGTAGAGTCCGTGTCGTGATGCGGCAGCTAGAACGGCTGGATAGGATGGATTGGAAGGAGGAGGAGGAGGAGGAATGTGTAGTGGTGGTATGTATCGCTTATTCAGGGAGAGGAGGAACCAAAGGGCGAGCGAGATATGAAGGTAAAGTCGCGGGTGAGGTCGTGATGAAGAAGCAGCAGCAGTTTCTAGGGCGCGGCAGCAGGTAACAGTACTGACACTGACGGACTTTGGGAGTACGTAGGTGCCGCTCTAGTAGGGTTGCTTGGTTTGGGTTTGGTATTGGTAGTGTGAGGGCGATGGTTGAGGTATGAGGTAAGAAGAGTCGGTACGTAATGACCTTAGAGAAGAGGGTGCCAAACCAAGGCAGCGTCTAATCAAATTGCAGTGTCGCAAGCGGGCGAAGTGAGTGAGGTAAGGCTTGTGGTTGGTGGCGGAGGCAAGCTATGACGAAGTACTTTGTTCGGTTCGAGACTTTCAGCAGGTAGGGCAGCAGTAAAGGCCAGGAGGGCCTGGAGACAACAAGGCCTTTTTGTTTTGTTTTTTTGTTCTTCCTTTCTTTCTTGTCTTCTCCCTTTTTTTCTCCCTTGCAAGTGATCGAGGTTGGATGTGTGTTGGAGTATTATTGGATCACAACTTTCATCATAGGAAAGATAGATAGAGTGACCAGACAGATGCGAACAACTGAAAAAAAGACTTCGAAATCCCCAGATCAGGTAGATCAGGCAGGTTTCGGGTCGCAAACGGGAATATTACGAACAGTACCTAGGTAGCTCTGCAGTCGATACTAGGCGTCGCTTATCTCGCCTGCCCTTTTTTTCTTGCTTGTCTTTCTTTTTATTTTTTTTTTTATTTTTTATCCCTCTTCCTTTCTTTCCTTCCTGATCACGGATCAAGGTCGAGCGTCACAATTGTTCGGGCTGCGGGCTGGGCTGCGGGCTGGGCTGGTTTGGTGGGAAACGAAGGACGTCAGGGCGTCAGGGCCGGGTCGGTCGATTGGCCGGAAGTAATGATGATGAACGGCAGGACCGCCGATCAGCTAAACCTCGTCTGCTCGGCTGCTGAAGCTTGATGCTTGGGCTATTTGCTGGGTTTTGCTGGGGTAGTGCTGGCGCGTGGCATCCAATGGGGAGCTTGCGCGAGTTCTCGGAGTTGCTGGCCGACTCCTCGATGGGAGGTATGGGAAAGTATACTTCGTACCTCTAGTAGGTAGGTAATGCGACACGCGAGGGGCTGCGAAGGTACGGACGGTGCTGTCTAGTTGATGATAGTACGTATATCGGTCGGTCGGTCGCTTGGCTGTCGCCCGACAAGAGGGAAAAAGCCTGCGAAACAAAGGGTGGATAGACCTTGTTGCCGTCGTAGTTAAGGCGTGGGTGGAGGGGCAATCAACAACAACAAGAACACCGCAAGATTGAATTGATTGTGTGGGAATGGGAGGAAACGCAAGTGCTGGGATTCCCAGATTACAGATTCCAGGTAACAGCCGATCGTTCTGGAAATGGAGATGAAGATGGAGACAGAAATGGAGAAAAATGGAACGGTCTGGGCCGGTAAAAGTTGTCTCGTGTATATGTTGCTTGGTGTGTGCTGGAGCCTTCTTTGTTTGGAACGCTGTCTGCGCAAATGGGGCAAAAATGTGAGGCGATTCCAAGGTGCAGATTGATGGTCAAGGGACGTCGTTCCAAGGTTGTTGCAGTTCTGTCCGGGTTTTTCGGCGGCAGACAGACATTGCATGCTTGCGGCAAGGTGCCCACGGTGCCCTGGCGCCGGGTGCCAGGTGCCAGTTGCTCAGTGCGCTCAGGCAGGTGTTGCAGGGCAGGCTAGGATCATGTGCTAGGGGGGCAGGGGGGGG
>LKEA01000013.1:105607-123411 GCA_003795315.1 Cytospora schulzeri | reverse complement strand
ACCATAGCCCCACTTAGTGTCAAGTCTCAACTGGCCCCAGTGCCTGCACGCTGCGCTGCACTGCACTAGCCACGAGCCAATCAACTGGAGAAAATGGTGGGACAGAGGGGGTCTACCGCAATGACGTATCGATCCGCGTCATTTGTATCATTTCGACACGCGCCAGAATTGAAGTGAGCAAAGGATGAAGCAGCCCTCTCAAGAAAAAGCAGATGCATTGACTGCACGGGCATTGATTCGAGATATGGGATGTTTATCATTTACCTAGGTAGTGTAGATATCCCTTTCCGATTTATGACTTTCCAACACTGAACTTACTACCTAAGGTACTCTGAAGCTGTACAGATGTACCTGAGGTGGTTTTCTCTTTTCATATGTTCCACGTCCAGACCCGATTCTTTGCACCATACATGCACCCACTTTTCTGCAGGCGGAACCAGGAGTACCTTGATAGCTACATAATATTGGTCTTGGTCCCCTTGGTTCTGGAAACCGGCGCCGAGGGCTGAGATGAAGGGTTGTCTGGAGTCTCGTGCCGACGTCAGCATTGCAGCCGCTGTCCAGCCGTCTGTAATGTACCTAGGTATACTCACTAAGTATATACCTACCTAGGTAGGTACGTCTGTACTCTGTGCTTTGGTGGTCTCTACTAGTGACTTGAAGCCTCAAGCTATTCGCATGCGTACCTGGGTATTGTAGTATATCCATGATAACAATAGCTGCGTCTGGTCCCGGATCATATGGTCCGCGACGCTTTTATGTCTTACAACCTTTTTGGGACCCTGAATATGGTGGAATGAGGGCGTCCAAGTTGCGGCTGACATCACATGCCACAAGTCGCCCACTAACTCTTGATCGGGGTTACCTTGGTACCTTGGTACTGAGGAAGCCCCTGGAATACCTACCTAGGTAGGTACTTACCTGGGCAGTCAGGCCGTCACAGCAGCAATCCAGGGCTGTGGTAGAAGACCTTGGATCATTTACCTGGCCCTGTAGGCAATCTATGGATGTGGTACTGTGTACACCACTCGCACGCCCGAACGCCCCCCCAGCTCCCTAGAAAAGCAATCCGAATACGCGTACAGCGGTTCAAGTATACCAGTAAACACACCTTACGCTTGAACTGCCCATGTTGTTAACCCAAAACACTACCAGCCCTGGAAGCTTACAAGTATCAGGTACTGGGCTGCCCCTCACCCAATAGGACTGACGTCACTAATTCGGCTTGACCGGTATCGGGAGTAAGCAGACAATGCAGTATGCACAATACACCGTAAACAAGAAACAAGAGCAAGAATCAAGAGTGGCAGACTCACTTTCACTTACATATGCCTACCTAGGTATACCTAAGGTGGTGGCTACAGGTTCTCATGTTTGTCTTGATTCGAGTGACTATGTATACTGCATACCAGGCCAGCAGAGAAGACTAAAACTTTTTCTATCTCAGGGATCTCGACAACTTGTGGAACCCCTCAACGGTTTGTGTAAAAGTTGAACAGGGGTTGGACGGAGCATTGTCACTGCGCTGCAGGGCAATTTCGGGCATCAGTCAGATGGTGGTGGAGGTGGTGGAGATGTGGGTGGGGATATTCGACCACATTCCCTTCCACCCCGGGCAACTTTAAATACATACCCTGATGAAGCCCTCGAATCTTCTTCGATTTTTCTTCCACGATGGAGCCCTCTTTTTGTACCCAATCAGTCGATGATTGGTGGATTGGAATTGGCACAGCTTGCGAGTGCAAGCTGCTGCGGGTTGCAGTCCAAACCGCCAACGACATGGCAATCCGACCCTTCCACCCCTTCCCCCCTTCCCCCTCTTTGACTTCTTTTGGGCCTTCTCACCCTTATGTGCCCTGGTGACTACCTACTTTCCTCGATGTACATACCTAGGTAGATTCATGTAGTATTCTCTATGTACAGGTATGCTGGTATATGCAGGACTGTGGGTGGTACTGACGGCTTGAGAACGGACCTTGATTATCCTCCGCTACCAAATTCAGCTGTACCGTGGCATCATTCCGGAAGGAGATACAGATGCGACAATGTCGTGTTGCCATCAATAAACAAGCCAGTTCTCCATGATGTGTGTGCCCAGGTGAGGAATACTCCCCTTTTCAGGAGATGGAAACGCCTCGTTCCAAGAATTTATATTCGTTAAGACTGGCTCTATAACCAGCCATCCTTCACTCTTCACTCTGTGCCGGTGGGACTTGAGCTTCAGCTTCACACCAAACCCTTCTTGTGTACATGTCTGGCAGCAGATCAACCATGGTATTATTCCCGTCCATCGCGAGTGTCGCCGGCCTCAGCGCTGCAGCTGGTGGGGTACTCCTCGTCGCCCTCGCACTTCCTTTCAGGCTCAATCTCGAATCTTCCCTGCAGCTCATGTCCTTCGTCACTCCTTTCCCCGTCCCTGACTTCCCTTTCCCCGCCCCCTTCAAGTCCTCGTCTCCGGCGGCCAATGCGACTGCTTTCGCCTGTACGCCATCGGCCTACCATACTGAAATCATCTCGCTCGATCCACTCCTCATCTACATCCACGGCTTTCTGCACACGGACGAGATCGACTCCTTGCTCGCCACGGCGGAGCCTCTCTTCAAGCCGTCGACCGTCACAAAGTACGGGCGCAAGGTCGACACCCTCGACCGCACCTCCAGCTCCGCTGGCCTCCCGCTTGGTAACCCGACTGTCCAGTGCGTACTGGCCAGGGCAAGGGCTTTCATGGGCACCATGATGCGCGGCGAGGATGAGATGGGACCTCCCCAGCTGGTTCGGTACACTGCCGGCCAGCAGTTCAACATTCATCATGACTGGTATGACACGCCGCAGCGTGCGTATGACGGATCCAGGAGGACTTTCAATAGGATCGCGAGCTTCTTTGCCATCCTGGAGGATGACTGCACTGATGGAGAGACGTACTTCCCCAATGTCATCGGGCCGTTGACTCATGGTGAACACAGCAAGGTCGTGCAGCGTGCCGGATCAAGGTCTTGGAAGCAGTCGGATCCTACCTGGCGAGCACATGAGGATGGTGGCCTGGCGTTTAGACCGGTCAAGGGCAATGCGCTGTTCTGGGTCAATCTACATACGAATGGCACCGGCGATGAGAGGACACTGCACGCTGGTCTCCCAGTGGGAGAAGGCTTGAAGACTGCAATGAACATCTGGCCGCGCCTCTTTTATCCGCTCGACTGAGCTTCCACAAGTAGTAGGTAGGACCTTGACGTTGTGCTATGACATTGCTTTGCCTCGTACGCCACATGCAGCTCACCATACTGCCTTGCATCAAGTGTGGCCTTGTCACCGCTGAGAACATGACACAAGACTGTTCCCGTCGAGAACACTGCCTTCTGACAGGACGTGTTATGCCATGCCTACAGTGACTTCCTTATTGCCACGCTGTCTTGTACCGCGCTGTCCACGACCCGGGCCGACTGCATTTCGGCCCCAGTGTGCGGCCCGGCTTCCAGCATCACTTGTGGCCAGAAACAATGTAATAGCCTGGTTCCCTTGGCTACTCTGACATCTGTGCCTTTTCTAACCCAGGTATCGGTTGTCACTTGCATTTACCAGTTTCACGAGGATATCAAGTTGATAAAAATACCGGAAAGCTGCAGTTGTAGCTTCCGATCAACACAAGTTTGTTCCACCTTGCACACCCGTGGACCCTCCCGTGGTGCGTTACAAACGGCATATTTCGAATATGACTCTTTGAATCGGCGTTTTTCTGACTGGGCTCCTTCTTCCAAACTTCTTCCTTTCCCCTATTGCCCGCGCCAGCCCTTATCAGGGGAGGGTCGCCCTGTCGCAAAGCGCAAAGCTCATCCTCGTTCACTCGCTTGGAACGATGGACGATATCAACGTACTCATCTCGAACGGCACCTGCTACTATGGGGTAGGAATGGAGTCATCTGACAACGTGATACCGTGCGGCAACGCGGCCAACGATGTTTACCCATGCTGTCAGGCAGGAGACTTTTGTCTGGAATACAATGTCTGCTTCAATAAGAAGTGTGAGTTGCCAGCTGCTGCTGATGCTGCATTCCAACGACCTTACCAGAAATCATCCCATCTCGTGGGCAGGAAAGCAGAAGGCCTACACAAACCGCTGACAAGACACGATGGGGTATAGACACAACAACCTACCTAGCCGGCTGTACCGATCCTGAGTTCGGGCGCGGCTGTCCCGTCAAGGACCACACAGGTCAACAGCTTCTCGGCCTCGTCCAGTGTGCGGGTACAGACACCAGCGACGGCGAGGTCCTATGGAGTGGATGTCCGGGCCCGGCAACCCGAACGGCCCTCGGACAGCCAAGCGTGTGTGAATGCACGGGCACGGCGGATGGGCTACTGTACGCGCCGACCAGCTTGGGTGCTGTTGCGAGCCTGCCTACACGCGTCGGCGAGACTATCTCGTTTGCGGAGGGACACATGCCGAGCCGTATTACGGTCACCAGTGTCCCGGTGACAACGTCTGTGGGCGGTACCATGAGAACAGCGACTTCGACGCCGACCTCCATTCCGATCTCGACAAGCGGGTTTTCCGATCCTCAAGAACTTTCCACGGGTGCGAAGGCAGGCATAGGCGTTGGCGCGGCGGCACTGGGCCTCGCTGCCCTTGGTCTTGTCTTGTGGTTCTCGACATGGTACCGTCGAAAGCGCACCCAGAGATCAGTGCCAGAACCACCATCAGTCTACCCGACTCCCACTGACCAGAATGGTCTTGCGATTCCATCACCAATGCAACAGCCGACCCCGGGCTATTATTACCCGGGTGAAGCAGGATCAACCACTGGCAGTGTTCCGCCATCCTACAACTCGCCAGCATGGCCTGGCTACTCTGGCTTCAAGTCCGAGCTACCCGCCGATTCGGAAAGGGGTTTCAGGTCGGAGCTTCCGGCTGAGGAGCTGGTCATCGAGTCGGCTACAGACACGCAAAGGGCAACGAGTCCGTCAACGCCGCCACCGCCTCCTTCCGAGCCTGGATCACCTGCTCATCATTTCACCGGCGGAACAATGACGAGTATCTCTGATGTGTCGAGCATTTTGTCGGGGTCTCCTCCGATCCAGTCCGGGCAGTGGCAACGGGACGTTTCACCTTCTGGGGGTGATGGGGGTGAGAATAGGGGCCAGATGACGCCTATCATCGAGGTGCATGGAGATGTCGAAGATATTGAGACGCCAGTCAGAGACTTCAAGTAATCAAGCGAGGTATCTGTGGCAATTCTGCATCTTTTCGCAAATTGTATGTAGCAGAGCATTGGTGATTTGGCTGCCAATGCATTCCACGCATGATCTCCATCGGTTATAATATGGCATATTTTACGAGCGTATAAATGAAGGAGCTGGACTCACACTTGTTCTGATAGGCCATCTTGATGATACTCTAACAGATATTATACCATCTAATATGCTATGCACAACAGACCCTAACAATGAGACTACTTTCTCCTACCATCAAACACTTGCCGTCCAGCAAACCAAGTCTGCGTGACCTCTGCCTTCAACAACTGAGACTTGTCCCACACCATATCCACCACAGCCAAATCCGCGTTCATCCCCTTCTCCAGCCTGCCCGTCACACTATCCATAAAGCAACTACGAGCCGACCCCTCCGTCCCAGCAACAACGCTCTCACACAAGCCCAGCGCAAAATGCCCATTAACCACCGTCTGCAAGTCCGGCTCCCTAGCCGACCGCCGAGTCGTAGCAACATAGCAATTGGCAGGCATGCTCTGCGGCGCGGTAGGCGCATCAGTCCCCAGCGCGATCGGCGCGCCGCCGTCCGCAAATTCCCGGTACGCAAACGCCCGCCCGCACCGGTGCTCCCCGATGAGCCGCGGCCACGCCCGCAGGATGGCCGGGTCCGAGTGAACGGCCTGGACGCTCGCCGTGATGCCCAGCCTCCCCAGGCGGGCGGCGTCCTCGGCCGAGGCGAGCTCTAGGTGCTCGATGCGGGGTCTGCGCTCGGGCGCGGCGCACTCCTCGATCGTGTCGATGGCGTTGTGGACTGCTAGGTCGCCGATGGCGTGCAGCGCGACTTGGAGGCCGGCTTGGTCTGCTCTGCGGACTACGGGGAGTAGCATGGATTTCGTCCATACTGGCTCAGTTGTGCTGCTGGTATGTGTGTATGGCTCAGAGAGGGCGGCCGTGCAGGCGTCGACGATGCCGTCGCAGACGATCTTGATGCCCACAATTTTGAGGTCTGGGGATGTTGTCGCGTTGTATTTTCTTGCCATCTCGATGACATAGTCCACCTGCTTCAGACAATCTTCCTCATCGGCCGGCCGGATGAGCCAGTATGCTGCAATGTGCATGGGTAGATCTGGCCGGCGGGCTTTGAGGGACAACAGGGAGTCCCAGCTGTCCTGGTTCATGGCCATGTCGATCAGCCCAACATATCCGACCGCATTGTACGTCTCGATAGCCTGCTCCATGGCCGCCGCACGCTCCTCGAGGCTCGATATGCCCGCGTTGTACGGCCAAATGATGGTGAACACCACCGCCTCCTCAAACAACCCCGTCGGTTTCCCGTCGGCATCCCGGTGGATCGTCCCGCCTGGAGGATCAGGCATGGCCCCGATGCCCAACGCCCTGTCCATCTCCTCGATCGCAGCCTGGTTGCACCACGTTCCGTGCAGATCCTTCGTGTCAATGAAGATGGGCCGCGGGTCCAGGTCGTCGAGCAGGTTGTGGTCCACACCGTTGGGCGTCATGCTGTGCATCCAGGACTTGCACATGATCCGTGGCACGTCTGGATGGGCGATTGCATAGTCTTTGACGGTCTGGCGGATGTCAGAGAGGTCCTTGCAGGGTGCGAGGTCGACCTTCTTGAGGGAGAGGCCTAGCAGGAGGAGGTGTAAATGGCCGTCGAAGAAGCCGGGCAGAACTGTCTGGCCTTGGAGGTCGTGGACTTTAGCGCCATTCATGCGAGCTTCTTGGATGATACCATCTTCACTTTGCAAGGAGATATGGCGGATGGTGCCGTCTGCTCCTATCAGAAGACTCGATGCGAAGGTGGCTTGTTGGTCCTTCCCGGTGACATCTGAGGGCTGGAATATTTTGCCGTTAACGAGGAGGGTTTCTGTGCCCGCTTCGATTTTCATAATGTAGGCGTTATCTCTATTCTTCGGTCCCTTCCTTAGCCCTCTTGTTGATTCAACGTGGAAGGAGGGGGGGCTTCTACTACTAGCTGAAAGACATGAAGTGAGACTCGGGTAAGTCATGCAAACTGTCCAAGATCTGCATCGGCGCATGTCGTCGGTTTTATATAAGTCTTGTGGATCCCCGCGCGATAGCGGAGGTCCGAGGAGCTGAACAGCCAGAAGAAGGAGGAGTGGAGGCCAAAATACGCCACTGAGAGATGCGATTCGCAGTCCTGAGGTCGCTATCTACGCTATCTCCGTTCAGGCCTGCATAACATCTGAAGCCTCACTGGGCTCTTCATTGCTCGGGAGAACTGCTGGAAACCAACCAGAGTATTGTTGACGTGCATGGATACAAATCACCGCCTGTTGATTTACCTACGAAGTGCAGTGCAAAACTCTGCCAACCAAAATCTTGGGGTGTAGTGTCATTACCTAGGGCAACATTGATAATGGCCAGAGGATTGCTTGTGACCTTCCGAGATTGGAAGTTCATCATATTCTGGATCCTCCTAAAACAGCCAACTGAACCCCCATGAGAAGAAAACGGAGCGTGCCAGGGCACCTGGGTCGTTTCCAAGCCTTGTCCGTACGTGACCCACCCCCTCACTCTTGGGCCGACATGATCGTCCCATTCAGAGCCTCAAGATCGCCTCTTCCGTATAGATCCATGGCCTTTTGGTATGCCTCAGCGGTCATGCTCTTGATCTCCCTTCTCACGCCAGCTGCATCGTGGTAGACCATCCCATCGGGTGTGAGGCATGTCGAGTTCGTGGGCGCTTCCGAGATTGCCTGATCCGTGCTACTGGCCTTGGTGTTCGAATCGTCTGTAACAAATGTTAGCAACTACCAATATGTGAATCATAAGACAGTATTTACAATAGCTCCCAGCGCAAAGGGAACCGCTACCAGCATCCAAGCAACAGCTAACGTCCGTCGAGGGGTTGCAGGCGGTATCGGCCTGGTCAAGACCAGGGCAGGAGTAAGTGTTTCGAAAGCCTGCGAGGGTCTTGTCGCTGCAATGATCGCACGATAGGCTTGTGCAGAAGGGTTTCATAGCCTGACAGCAGTATCCGGGGGGAACCTCGGAGCAGTATACCCAGTCATTGTTCCTGTTGCATCCTGGATTGGAGAAGAAGATGATGTCCGCTTCCAGAACACTGGCAACTGCCAGTGTGGCGAGGAAGAGCAGGATGGCTTCGAAGGAGTGATACATGCTGGGCTGGTACCAGCGGTTATGTAAGTAGGTAGTCGTCTTTGTCTTCGTATCGGGATGCCCTTGTGGTTGGGTGGTTCCTTTACTGGGCTTTTAGTAATAGAGGTGGTCTGAAGGAAAAGCTGTGGAAGTTTGTGTCGCTGGAATTTCGTTGAAGGTTGTAAATTGGTAGATTTATATAATGCTGAAGGCCCTCTTGCTGTGCACACAAAAGCACTGATTGCAACTTCTTTGCTAATCACAACTCCGGGGCAAGGTCACTATATATTTGACTCACTGAGCCCGGGTGAATCTGGCGAACTGGGACTGAATGATAGCTCTTCTCTGTTAGCATCGCAAGGGCCATGCTGCCTCTCGACAGAATGGATCTAGGGTTCAATCATTTAGCAGGAGGTTTCATGTTGGGGTTGTCTCCTCTTCACCTCACTTCTCCATTGCTACCTAGAGTAATGGCAGCACAAGACCAAGACGATAACCCATCATCCTTTGCACATAGACAACCCTCACTGTGTCTTCATTCCTGAATCACCATAGCGTTTTCCCCAACTCCTGACCTTGCGATCCATATCACCCCGGACAAACACCATCACGATGAGACCCAGCCAGCTCAAGAACGTATCGATGAGACCCTTCATGAACCCGCCTCTCACACTTGCCCCCAGTGTACTGCACATGACGAACCTCGTAATCAAGTCACATGTAATAAGTTCATGCCCACTCTCGAGCCCTTGTATGCTCTTCCTAGCTACCACCTCAGCTGTTTGGCCACCATCCGCCTCTTCGAGCATCTTTGTAAGGTCTGACTTGATTCTGTTTTCGCCCTCGTAGGACTCTGTGAAGATTGTGGCTGGGAAGACCGTGTGAACCCGCACTGGCGGCGAATGTGGGTTTGCCGCGGCATACAGTTGAACCTCCTGTGACAAAGAGTCGGAAAGGGAACGCAGCGCAGCCTTGCTAGGGCTGTATGGCGAGTACCCTGCGACGGGGTATAGAGCGAGGAAGGACGAGGTGAAGATGAGATGTCTCGGCACGGGTCTCTTGAGTGGTGTGTCTCCCTTCCCAACCTGAGTCACTTCCCCGGTAGCAGGTTTGAGCCAGGTCCTCAAAGCGGCATGCGCCATGTAAGCACTCGAGAAGTAATTTGAGTCCATCTGTTCCTGGAACTGGGAAACATCCGTTTCAATAAACATGGTCGGCTGGGGGGAACCTGCACAGCACCACACGATGTCTGGTGGTGATCCCGAGTTCCATGCTGTAGCCTCCGCCATGACGCTAGCACAAGTCTCGGCGCCTGTCATATCGGCGCTGATCTGGTGGAATCTTTGTGTTTCTGGTGAGGCTGCTCCGGCGCTGATGTATTCGATACCCTCCTGCAGCCTCTTCTGGTCCCTCGCAACAATCACGACATTGGCGCCCTTGGCAGCAAGCTGCCGCCCTGCCTCGAGACCAGTTCCTCGCGAGCCCCCTGTAATGAGGATTGTCTGGTCCGAGTCAGTCTATCTGTTGCAGTCGATCGCGCCTACATGACCAGGGTACGTACTCTACCCTCGACGGGGAACGAGTTCGTCGACATCAATGCCCCCATGACTGAACTGGCAAGGGAGCTGCTATGGTTCTCACAGTCACTGTTGAGGTCTGATATGACGGGGGTGGGAGTGAAAGAGGTGGAAAGGCTAGCAAATGCTCTCACCTGTCGAGACTGTTGGAACCAGGGGTAGCACTGCAGGTGGGCACTCTATACGATTGCGGTACAGAATGCGAGCTTACGTAATTTCGTTTCCAGAAAAGATCGGCTGGTTTGAAAGGAATGATACAGAGCATGTCAAGACCAAGTACACACCACTTGGTTGGTTTAAAAATATCTCCTGCAAGTGTGGTCAATGTTGTATCGTGGGCATCCTTCAACCCCAATAGCGCAATACAATAGTGGCTTGGTCATGCAATGCAGACAGTCAATTCAGTGCCGAATAGGCTCATAATCGGGTTTCTAGTGCGTATTGTGGCATAACATTATATCGCAGAAGATGTGGGTCATCGCCATGAACATCGCATGCAGGTGAGTGACGAGTAGGCTGTGCCATACGTTGGCAGCTCGATCCAGACCTCCAGGGCTGCCACACTGCTGACTGCAGCATGGGGTAATTGGAATGTCATATATAAGAGCATCACAGATGCCGCACTTTGGTCAGGGTTTGTTGATAACACCAAGCTCGTTTTGTGTAACCATGAGCAGCCTCACCACCGCGGCAGCTGATGCCAGTGCGGGGGATAACAGCAATGAGACCATCACTACATCAGTCAGCGCAGTCATGATAGTTCTCTCCGGTATTGCCGTAGGTTTGCGCTTCTATACCAGGTTTTCTCTGAAGACTGGCCTTGAGTGGGACGATTGGTTTATACTGGTCGCTCTCAGCTCACTACTGGCTGCAGGTGCTAGTGTTCTGGCCGGTACATTGATTACACCCTTACGCCTGGTGCATCATATAACAAGTCTCTCTGACTGATGTGTCAAAACAACAGCCTCTATTATCGACCCGGATGCCGCCTGGCTGACAGTAGCATACACTGATCCCGACTACGTCCCCAAGGGTCTACACACCCGCCAACCAGGCCCATCTCAAGCTCTCCTGGATCTCATCCATCCTCTACTTTAGCATTGTTTGCCCAGCTAAGCTATCCATTGTCCTCATGTACAGTCGCATCTTCGCCATTTCGCCCTCTTTCCGCTGTCAGGTCTACGCAATCAGCGATTTGGTGGTCCTGCTCTAGGTCACTTGTACCTTTGCCAATATTTCCGACTGCTGGCCACTAAAGTGGAGCTGTATGAATAGCCTCACTCCTGTGGGGTATTGCTTTAACTTTAACATCTCTCCTGGTTCGCGACGGGGATTGTGGAGGTGGTTCTCGATATCTCCATCATTATGTTGCCAGTGAACATGGTCAGGGGATTGCAGATGGGGTTCAAGAAGAGGATTGGCCTTACAATTTTCCTGCTCGGGGCTTTGTAAGTTCTCTTCCCGTCTCAGTGATCCCGGCTTGGGGTAGACCTATATGTGGCTGACTTCATTACTCCCAGTGGCATTGTGACAGGTGCCGTGAGGGTTGGAAAGGCATATCTTCCCAACAGGAGGTCGCCGTCCTATGATAACAGCGAGTTTTGGTCTTCCATACATGGTCAGTACATCTTAACTACCGGGAATTGACGGTCGGAATCTGCTATTCCAAACTCGTCATCTTTATGGTGAGGGTATCTTGAATTGACACATACAACCCATAGCTGGAATTTGTATCACATGTGCTTGCCTACCAGTTTGCTGGCCCCTTATCATGAAGATGTCCTTCCATCCCATGGTTGACAATACAAGGGGCAGCACAGGCACGCTCCGAAATCGATGGCACAGTCACAAGGGAAGCTGGTCTTCCACCCAGAAGTTCGCAAGGAGAGAGTGGAAGGTGGTCCTGGAACACGGCGAAAGAGTTTACCCCTCGGGGATCACAGATACTGAACTTCTTGCCGTCACCAAGACTTATCCGCAGCGACCGAGATTGTGCAGTGCCAAAGATTCGGACGAGATGGTCTTTATCATTCAGAGAGGTGATTATACCAAAAGGTATGGACGAGATTATGATAATGTGTAGAGACATATGAGGGCAGGGGTGAAAGTGAACCGGATGGGGTATATAAACATCGGCGCAGACTACGACTTGTGATCCACAGATAGATGTACATCGATAATAGCCGAGAATAACAGGAAACTACCCAGATGTGAGCTTCCTGTTATCCCGAGGTCTTGGTCATACGTGCCGTGCTATATCGGAAAGTATTGCAGTGATGCCTTTCCACATGATTTGCAAGCCAAGCAGTGGCCAAGAACAATAGGGTCCAATATTCTGTTCTACTAGTGCAGTATTCGAACAATACTCAGGTATCATCTGTTTCCCGTGCAGGCTTTCTTGCCCCTAGATGTACAATTCCTGGGATTTTGGATTCTCCGTTAAGCGCAATGGTGAAATAGTGCGCTCATTTTCTTCATACATTCTCTCCTCAAGGACAAACAACACTAATGTTTCTCACCACCTCACTTGGTCACGGTCCTGCAGGTGACCAGTCTCTAGACCCCCGCAGCCCGAGTCTAAACCTTGTTCAATTCCCTTCCCTTCGATGTTCTCTTCACACCATCATCCCAAAACATCAACTTCAGACCCCCGCCTTTCCCCACTCCCGCCCAGTAACTATTCAGACCTGGGAGTACAATAAAATGCCTGACATTTACTTTGACAATGCCGGCAGTTCTATTTTGAAACAACACGCAGTGGGAAGAACGATACTGACGGATGCATGTGCCAGTTCCAAACTATAGTGTCCAACATTCGATAAATCTCTAGTCAAGACCTAAGTGACTTTTGAGATCTGAATCTATTAGATGGGAATTACTGAGCCCCCCTGTTCCTCACGTAGCTTCAAAATAGAGCAAACTCTGATACACATGAGATCCTCCCACCCCTGAGATATGTGGCTATGATGGGATAAAAGGCGTTCTGGGCAGGCTTTGATTTCCAGCATACGGAAAATAGAGCAAGGGCCTTGTTTGACCGGTGTGAAGAGATTAAAAGTACCATTCAAGCCTTAGTGTTTGCCATTCTGTAACGCCACCAAGCGAACTAGTAAAATCTGTCTAGCAGTGAATGGTATGATTTGATGAATTAAATATTGAACGTATTGTCCTTCTGTGGGCGAGTGAAATCCATTTGATATTCAACTTGCGCTACCACACATTCCAGATGGCCACAAAATGGGCATCAGCTTATTATTGTCTTGAGCCTCCTGTAAGATATTAAATTATATAAACCACCAGTCTGCCAATAAGCAACACTTCATTTTCGGCTCTCACCAACTTCATCACTCCATTTCCGTCATCGAGGCCGTTAAACTACACGACTAGCAACAACAACAACATATAAGTACCTATACGCTCTACACGACAACAAACATGTCGAGTCTATCTGGAAAAGAGATACAACGGCGCACCTTCTCGAGGGAGAAGTGGCCTGACAAGAAGACCATCGACATTGGTCGCAACGGAGTCACTGTCTCTGCAGATCCGCTGGGTGGAATCTATCAGTTGACCGCCCCGACTTGCAACAAAAAGTATGGATTGATGGTGGCAGCCCCCTGGCCGCAATTCGACAAGACGCAACGTACCAATCCAGACTATGTCCGACACTTCCGCAAGATCATGGAACAGATGCTCGAGAAACATCGCTGTGGCCTAGGTGTGGGCTTCGCAACTTTGAATGGCCCAGTCATCATCAAACACGTGCGCGACAGCCTCGGTAGCCAGGTCCAGCTCGAGTACCTCGTTGAAGAGCAGGATCTGTTCATCCAGACGCTTCTGAAGGTCAACGACAATGGTACTATCCTTCAAGCAAGCAAGGTTACCAACATGGGAAGCTCAGACCAGAATCTTCCTGTCTTCCTTGATCTCGGGTGCGCAGTCTCCCGGGCTGGTTATGGTCAGCTGACGGACAGGGGCGAGGTACCGATGCCGGACTCTGCGAACATTGTCTACGCTGCCAAGGATGGGCGAAATGGAGTTGCTATGGTTGCCATTGATAACAACAGCCTTGGTGGCCGGTTGTCGGCCTACGTGGTCTTCCACAATGCCACAATGAACAAGAATATCAAGGTCGAGTCGGCGCTGCTCCCTTCCCCGGTACCCCTGCAGGACGATCACCCACCAAGACGGCAGCGTCCCGCCAAGAGCCAGTTGGTTCCGATAGCTTCCGGACAGACCCTGAAGTTCGCCGTTCTATTCCACCCCGAAAAACTCAAGGCCAGCAGCCCGTCAAGCCCCTTCGCATGGTTCCTCAACCAGAAGGAAATTGACGGTAATGAGCTTGTTCGTGACAGCTTGTTCACCAATGATGATGGGAACTTCGACTCCTCTGTCACCATACAACATCACTTCCAAGAGCTTTCCGGGGTCAACCGTGACAAGTCTGAGAAGATCGAAGGCGCCATTTTATGGGCGAATATCAACTACATCATCGGTTGTTGTTCAATACCCGTTTGGCACCCCGAAGGTGATAGTTATTGTATGATCGCTGATCATGTTGCATTGCCCCTTGGTTGGCCACGAGACAATTACTGGCAGCTGAGGCTACTGAGGAAGCTGGATATGGGCAGCAAACCTTCGAGGATTGACAAGCTGTTCCCAGGCAACCCCAAGAAGGCTCGTGAATACAGCTATAAAATCACCCAAATCATCACCGGGCACCTTTGGTGGCTGTTCAGGGACGCCACAACTGTTGTTCATGTTGGGAACAACATCCGGCACTACTGGCGGCGATCATATCTGATCAACGGACAGCCCAAGGACGGCACGGTATTCCAGCTGGACACTCAGTGCTACCCCTTCCTGGAGCTCTGCGAGTACTGGGAGAGCTATGGACATGACCCGGCAGCCAAGGACATTGTTCGTTGGATACTTCGCACAGAGTCGTTCCGGAACGTTCTCGGGGACCTCTTGTCCCGAAGGGACCCGGCGGTAGGTCTATTCGCGTCAGATGAAACACCTGCTGACGACGACCTGGGAGACTACAAGTTCCACTTGTCCAGCAATATCCTCTTGTGGCACACCCTGATGAAGCTCAGCGAGCTTCTGGGCCACCCGTACTTCATGCAAGTAGCCCAGGAATCTATGGACACATTGTATCGGCCATGGGATGCCCTCAAAATATATGCCGCGCTGGTCAAGAAGGGTATCCTCAGATGCTTCCGAACAACATGTAATCTGCATGTGACAAGCTCGATGCTTGCGTACGGCTTCGATCCTTCCAAGAACTGGGACGACCCGGCTCGACACAGGCAGTACCACGACGGCAACGACCTGCCAACTCTGTATGCCAAGGAGTGGGGATTTTTGAAGAACCAGGACGGCGAGTCGGAGGATGAGATCGAGCTCTCAGAAATATGGAAGAATACCATGGACTGGGCATTTACCCCTGGTACCAACCAGTTTCGAGTGCCAGGATTCAACACTGGCTACCAGGGAAATGGAGCCGAGCCATTCCACGGTCTGGGTTCCGATCATTCTCCTGGCCCTTGGACTCTCGGATTCTTCCAAGAATGGAGGTATGCCCAAATGATTGGGAACGAGGACGGAGAGCGCAGGGCTTGGGATAAGATCGTCGGGTCAGTGCAGTGGGATGGGACGTTTTCGGAGGCTGTTGACATTCAGGATGGCAAGTGCACCTCAAAGACTTGGTTCAGCTGGCCAGGTGCTATGATTGCGGAGAACCTCATCGACAGGGTGATCGGTCAAGTCGAGGCGTCGCGAGCCAAGTGAATATCTGAACAAAGAGTCGCATAGGTCGTTGAATAGGAGATCGAGGGAGATACAGCAACTAGACATTAATATCAGTTTACATTTAATTACCAAACATTTATCTCGTGAATCATGATTTGCATTTCCAGGCTTGAGATCCCATTCTGTATATGGAGGTAGTGAAGCCCTGGAGTTGCTCAAGAAGGAATTCTGTGGCACCCTGCATCTGACACTCGGGTATGCGTGCATATGCACAAGCAGATGGCCTGGAGGTATGCAAGGGGAGACACAAAGAAATGCCAGAGAAGAAGAAGAAAAAATGGAAAAAAGCCTTCCGATTACCCGGTGGCAAGACACGGTGTTTCGAGCCCCTTTCCTCTACTCATGCCCGACGGAGGACGATTGTTGCACATGTGGTGTCTGGTAACCCTTGGGAACACCGCTTCGTACAGTACGTCCACTTAGCCCGATAAACCATCCCTTTATCATACATAGAGTACATGCCTAGATGCTGGTCGAGACCGATGTCAATTCAAGGGTATGTTATTGGCGAATTCAGAGGATCATCAGAGGAGAAAGATTACCAAGTACACAGTAGGACAATCATTGGTGTTGATCCCCTGTCTCGCTTAATATATACCGAAGCACCCCGTATCTCAGCTGTACAGTGGTTGTGGGGACAAACGTAGATCTCTACCCCGGTCTTGATGGCGTGCCAAGGTGCGCCTTGGTCGTGATAGCCGCTGGCGTAACAAGAAAACAGGTAAAACAATGAGGAGCCCTGTTATACAAATAGCACTCGTCAGTCCCGCAGGGACTTGCGTGCTTGCTGCTCGATGTGGGAGAGGGGGGGACCCTCGACGATCGTCAGGTCGAATTTTATCAACACTGCAAGTCGGAGCGCCACTGCATGTTACTCCTTGTTTTTGTCATAACCGTATATCAAGCAAAATCTGGCTTGCGTTTTGGTTCATATTTTTTTACACTAGGATTACAACACATGATTCCTGGTCTAAGACTGTGGGATGATTACTTCTTCAGACACTCTACTAAATCCGTCCGTCTGCCGTAGGGCTGCATATACTCGGTATGGTCTACTGCATGCTAGGCCGAACTGGTCCGGTAGGAAGTACTGGTGAAGCTATACCAAAGCATATACAGTGGGTCTCCACTATGTTGTCGATCTCCCGAACCCCTGACTACTGTGGCATGTAACTGTGGTATGTAACGGTGGTGACGGTACCAACGACAGGCACTTTGTGGGTACGGAATAGTCGGATAAATATTGAATGGATCCTCCGATGCAGGCTTGACTTCACCTGTTTATAATGACGTCTGCCGGATACTTGAGATATAGCACATTCACCGCTCGCGTCGTCATGAACTTGCATGATTGCGTGCTGATTTCTTGACGGTATTCCAACAAGACTAACGCAAGTCGACCAATTGACGCACGAGCACAGTGGACGGACGAACCCTGAGCTGGGAAATATTGAGGGAAGATCGGATTGGGATATTGAAGATAAATGTACGCGTCAAAGATGGAGACCAAGAAGACATTTAAGAATGGCTACGGCACGTTCTCCGGCGTCTCAGAACTATTCATGTCGAAGAAATCAGCAGAGGCAACAACAACACCAGTATCCTCATCAGCCAACGGATCCCATGAGGAGAGACCACCGCTGTCGCCCAACCCCGATGCTGCTGCGGACAACTCTGCGACCAAACCGTCCGGATTCTTTGCACTGCCTCTTTCCAGAAAAGCCTGGATCCTCATAATCATAATGTTTAGTTCAGTCGTTTTGGCCGTAGGCCTTCTGGCTGGCCTACTCACGCGCCGGGGTCATGCTCAGAACACCGCGGGCCGCCCTAATATTGTCTTCATCATGGCGGATGATCAAGATCGGTTGCTCAACTCAACAGACTATATGCCGGCACTGCAACGAGAGATCTTTGCCAAGGGGACCGAGTTCACACATCACTATACCACCATGGCTCTGTGTTGCCCGAGTCGGTCTGCTCTGCTGCGTGGACAACAAGTTCACAACACAAATATCACGAACGTGGTCGCACCAGGGTATGTCAATTCATGGAACCGAATAATCACTCAGG
>LKEA01000013.1:79863-105596 GCA_003795315.1 Cytospora schulzeri | reverse complement strand
AAGCAGGGACTGATGAATATTTTCGCTCCACAGTGGCGCATACAACAAATGGGTCCTCTCAGGCCAGGATAACGACTATTTGCCGCACTGGTTGAAAGCAGCCGGGTACAAGACAGAGTGTAAGTGGTACCTGGGTACTTCAGTTGGGTGCGTTGAACAAATTGACAACTGACTTTGGTACAAGACATCGGAAAAATTATGAATGGTTATGGCCTTTCTAACTACGATGTGACCGTAAAGGGCTGGGACTTTGTTGACGCTGTCGTATGTTGCTTCTTCGAGCCCCAAATCTGAAGCTAGCGAAAGAATTGCGAGCTGACATACAGATCCACAGCTTGAGCCTTACATCGATGATTACAACAGTCCTGTATTCTCCACTAATGGTAAGTTGCGAGGTTCCCTATCTCGAGATATGTTCTCGGGCCAGACAGGCCAGCGGTGGAGATGTTCAGAGGACTTAGGGTTAATGATCTTGCAGGAGGACCGCCAACATACTACCCCGGCTACCACCAGACCGACATCACACGAATCAAGGCGTATGTATCTCTGTTGCCACATGCCAATGTTCCATGCTGACAGTTCCACTCTTCAGGCTCGACCGTCTGGACTATGTCACCAACCAGTCCGACCCCTTTTTCATGGCGATAACACCTTTTACTCCTCACATTGCCTACCAGCAGAACAAGCCCTCGCACAGGTAAGCCTTCCACATGCCTTTTCAGGAAACCTATCTTGAGCTGACAATCTTGTACCAGGCCGATTCCCCTGAAAAGGCACTTTGACCTGTTTCCCAATGTAAAGGTACCTCAGCCTCCAAACTTCAACCCTGGCGAGAAGTACCAGGAGGGCAAGTCAGGATGGGTGCAGTATCTGGCTCCCATGAACGAGTCGGCTATCGACTTTGCGGACTTTGTGTACCGGTCAAGACTTCAGGCCCTCCATGGAGTGGATGAAATTGTCGAGGATGTTGTGAAGATGTTGGAGGCGAAGGGTGTCGCGGACAACACTTACAGTAAGCATTACTCAAAAGCGCTGATCATCATGAGGAGTACCAAAAACTGACTTGCTTGCAGTCATCTACACCTCTGACAACGGCTACCACCTCGGTCAGCACCGTGTTCCGGGAGGAAAGTCTCTATTCTACAACGAGGATGTGAATATCCCCTTCATCGTGCGCGGCCCCAACGTCCCCCAAGGCGTTTCCTCCAGCATTCCCGGCCTCCACCTCGACCTGGCCCCGACCTTCCTGGAGATCGCCGGCCTGCCCAAGTCCAAATGGCCTAGCTTCTTCGACGGACGCTCCCTGCTTGAGCAGTGGCACGAGCCCAACAACTACAACGTCACAGCCGCAGGCAAGGGTAACGGCAAGGAGAGCATCAATGTTGAATACTGGGGTCTCGTCGGCATTGAGGCACCCTCTGCCGCGTCCTTGGGTGCACCATTCTACAACAACACGTACAAGACCATCCGCACCATTGGTGACCAGGAGAACTGGGCATACGCAGTGTGGTGCAATGGCCAAACTGAATTGTACAATGTCTCTTCGGACCCGTACGAGCTGACGAACCTGGCCCGGGCGTACGGTGGAAACACCATCTCGACCGAGCACCAGAGGGTCGCCAACAGGCTCAACGCGCTGCTGATGGTGACCAAGTCCTGCGAGCAGGAGCGCTGCCGAGACCCGTGGGCATGGCTCAAGCCGACCGAGGATACCACGCTCGTCTCCTTGGCCCAGGCCTTGGATCCAGCGTACGATGACTTCTTTGCGAACTTCCAGAAGGTCAATTTCGACACGTGCCTGAGCGTCCAGAAGGTCGAGAACGAGAGGCCATACTTCCCGGAGCTGGACACCCTGCCGGGCGGTGGCCTGGGGCGGGCGTACCGCAATGCGACGGATGTCATAAAGAGCGCGCCTGGTAAGAGAGTGATTACCACGGCGGAGTACTATGGCACGGAGGCCCAGAGGAACCACACAATGGCGGATATTAAGGCTGCCTCGAGGTTGCTGACGCAACAGGAGCTCACTGCGACGTGAACATGACGCGTCATACGGATTATTTGGGCCTTTCTTGTTTTGGGTAAAGTCTGCGATATGACAACCTTTGCGCTTGGGTTGCATTGAGAAGAATGCAGATCAAGGGGCGTGACAACGCTTAGAGGAGGATCAGCATATGAAGGCGCTTTGATTTCGATGATAATGATATATATCCCCGTTAGTACCCAGGTATTACTTGTTCAACGACCATTTTACACACCTGGCAAGAGTTCTTGTGCATCCAGCTCCAGCTGCCTATGTAACATTGGTTACCCCGGAGATGTGTATGGTGACACCTGCACGCGGCCCATCTTATGTACTGTATACGTAGCAAACCGCCGACTTCCGCGTTTGTCTTATGCTCCTGGACCGTAAGTTGATACAACCACCATGTACCACTGTACTTGGATCAATTATGGGTTCCAAGGGTTCATAGGCATTCGAGAGCAGCAAGGAAGCATGCAAGATGCCAGCTTGCCTGCCTGCCATCTTGACGGCTCCAGATATCCCTTAATTTCCATCCAAGGTAAAAAGCAAGGCGGCGTAAGCAATAATGGCGTGATGACTCAAAGAAGCAAGGTTCCGGTGATTAGGACAGACAACTCAGGAAGGCGGAGCACGGCGATTCTTATTCGTACGGATTAGACCCTCCTCCCCCTTCCTTGTCACACAGAGGTGACTCTACGGATTTGTACGTGTACGCATTGGCCGTCTCCACACACACTTCAAGGTGGTGATGCACGGATACGCACAGGTTTGGCTGGATGGCTGAAGGGATGGCGTCTGATTACCCACCGATCCTTACTGTCGGGCCACCAATTCGGTTGTATTTTCTTCAGCTGATTGCGCCGCTCGTGCCGCGTTACAACACCCAATCTCACAGTCTATTCGTCTCACCTGCATATGCTTGACCCAGACTGTCGGGTCCGATGGCAAACAGCGCCCGAAAGTAGTAAGCTCGGGCTCTCGAGGGTCCCGGAGCGCCTTTCGAGGCTTGGGGGCGATACCATACCTATTCCATCTTGGAAAGGTCCACCATCTCAACCCCGCCTGGTGGTAAGCCGGTCATTCCTGCCCGGTGCGAACACAAACGGTTATCTCGTTCGACCTTTGCCAGCTGAAGAAAAGAAACATGACTGGTCTCTAGCAGTTGTGAACTGTCAGCCATGCGGCATGCCAGTTTATCATGTCGTATATCTTGTCTTGACCATCTTCCTGAGGGAATTGCTGAGCCATTGTCCGATATGTTGGCCGGCATCGATGGCCGCAACGCAGATGTACCTGCTGCGCGCTCTGATACCGAGACATCGACATGGCCAATAGGGTTTGAAGAGGATAATATTGAGCTGGATGAAGATGGTTGGAATGCCTACCAGTGAGTTCACAGCAGAAAAGTCCAACTCACTTATGCGTACACAATCATGGATGCTGACATGACCATTCAGATTCATGAGCTGGCAAAATTCTCTCGTCCCAATACATAAAGGAGGGAATAGCATTCGCACCAAGGTTCCGATAACTTCCCCCGCATGGCCAGAGATGCCGGAGAAACCCCTAGAGAGGTTTTGCAGCGAGCTGCAGCGACATGAAAAGATTGCACTCATGATGAGTGTAGGCAGGGACGCAGCCCACACACTCGAACATCTCTATGGGCCGGAGTCGAGAGCATCTGAGCAAGGTTGCAGTCAACACGACCACACATCACCAATGAAAGGATGCGCAAGTGGACCCCGCCCAGACACCATGCCTCCGTCTCCTCCGTTTCAACCTTATCTTGAGGTTGACGGGACTTATCAGCTGGAAGGGGACGAAGAGTACGGTGATGAGGATGGTTCGCCTTTTGAGACTGTCAGGATGGCTGCGCGCATCAAGTGAGTCTTGAGTCTCTTGCCTAGGCAGGCTTTAGGACCCGAGCCGTACCTTGTGAGTTTGGACTAACAGGTGATTGAATCAGGACTGAGAGGATACATCGGAGGGGCCAGCGAGAATGTCGTGAGGGGAGAGTGAGGAAGAAGATACGGATGTCAAAGAGAGTACAGGAGACTAGCTGACCCATCTCTCGAGACAGTCGCGAAGTAACGGGCGACTGGGTATTAGGTCGACAAGTGAAGCAATCCAGACTTCCCTGAAAGGCTTGGACGAGGATGTCTAGCTGATATATCTACTCGAGCCAGCACTCCGTCCAGTCATTCCCCGTCTCAGACCGGGGGCGTTTGGCCAGATCAAAGCCGGTTGAGGTCATAGGGAGAGAGAGAGAGAGAGGTGCATTCTCAGATTGGGCTCGGAGTATGTACAAAGTTTGTTGCTGGAATTCTTCGGATTGATACCCTTGAGAGCCAGTGCTTGATTTTCTAAATGAGGATTTGGCAGGCAGTATGAAATAGTTTGGGTAGAGGCCAAATAAAGAAATAAAGTCCGTCCTCAAGCTGGGATATCACGTTCACCTTTTCTTCAGGCCATGCATGCATCAGGCTTGGAAGAATATCCTCAACTAGGGAAGGAAGGTGATGGGCATGTGGCAGAGGAAAGAATATGTCCTTATCATTCAAAAGAATCAAGGAATATTTGTTGCTGTCTTAATTTGGATTGAGGCTGGGGTTATGGGGGGTTGGGGGAGGGGTTGTTAGGTGAACACTTCAGCACTCAGGCCTGGTGTTTTGCAGGTACACATGTCACACGTGACAGCTACAGTTGAGTGATGAGCCACTGACGTGGGGCTTGTTCTAGGTGCTGTCATCAAGCTTCCCCTTCTACTGTTTACAACCCTGAAACAGCAAATAAATACCAACGACAATGACTACAACACACAGCTCAGACATTCTGATGATGATGATGTAGTTATATCGTGTCTGATTGTCTTTGCATGTTTGCTTCACTCTTGCTCATGCTGCCATTTGCAGCTACCCCCCTGGACCTCGACCACAACAATGGCAGAAGTATCAAGACCCCTTCTACTCCCTCAGAACCGGAAGATCCGACATCTTCGAGGCATCTACCTTCGAAACTTGAGCTTTGATCGCCCTCAGGGACGGACTACAGACGACTCGGCCGTTAAGCACTCGCCCAGCAAGCTTGATTCCCTCCGCGACAGCTCCCAATTGCACCACTCCGCCTCCACCGAGAGCTTGCGCCCGGCTTCCGCCCGAAGGAGGAGCACCAACCTGGGCAATGCAACCCCCGTCACGAGACAAAGACAGGTCGAGCTTATGATCGACAGTCGTGTTGCCGATGCCTTTTTCTCCCTGCACGTCGACGACGAGGATGAGCCTATATACGTCAGTGAGACGGTCGAGCGCTCCACGGTAAGCAAGACTTCCGGAAATGCTTCTCTCCTCTCTAATCAGTTCGCAATGGGCGGCATGCTCTTTTTTGTCTGCTTGGTATTGGCTAACAAACCAATGTCGCGACTTTAGAATTTCGACTTTCGTTTCTTCGAACTATCCCGTGTCGCCTATTCGACCACCCTACGATCACCCCATGTAACGGTCAAGGTCTGGGCTCAGAGACGAGGAAAATGGGCGCTACATCTACAAGAGCAGGTTGACCTGCGCATGCTCAACTTCCTGGGCGGCGTAATTGGCACCCTGTTCCCCCCCAACTGCCTTGTCTTCCACCTCACGGACGGTGTCTATACCCTTGGCCTTCCTCCAAAGACCTTTCCGCCGAGAAAAGGCAATCCCGAGCCGACGTCCTCCTACAACGCCCTTATGCGCCTATCGACACTCGACCGCTCCATACAAGATGCTCTGGCTACTCAAGAGATACTGAAGAAACAGATCAACGACATTATCTCCAACAGCCAAGACGAGCGGGTGGATCTTCAAAAGGCGGAAGACGACCTCAAGCTGACCAACAAATATGTCGCATCCGAGCAGAAAGCGGTCAAGGTTGCAGCTGAGCAGATGGAGGACATGAAGGCATCGATCGCCGACCGCCGTGAGAAGATGGCTGGGGGACGGTCTCTCATGGAAAGAATAGAACGCGACATGGACAGTGCACTGGAGAAGCTCTCCGAAGACAAGGACCGGTCTAACAAGGTCAAGGACGATATCCGCGGGCAGCGACGCCGCATCTGCGAAGACCTCAACAACATCTTTAGGATCGAGCCCGTTCCAGGCGGCAAGCCACTTCAATTCCAAATCCGTGGTGTCCCCTTGCCCAATGCAGAAGACTACGGCGGGGGCATGACGAGTGGCGCGGACGAGGATTCATTGTCTGCTGCCCTCGGTCACGTCGCCCTCTTGACCTATCATCTACAGTTCTATCTTGGCGTGCCACTGCCCTACCCCGTTACGTATTGCGGTAGCCGCAGCTACATCACCGACGACATTTCTATCCTCAAAGACCCTGTCCGCGACTTCCCTCTCTACCTTCCGCGGGGCGGCTCAGCTGCCCAATTCCGCTTCGACTACGGTTGGTTCATACTCAACAAGGATATCGAGGCGCTCTGTGCTGCCCAGGGGCTCAAGGTCATGGACATCCGCCATACGTTGCCGAACCTGAAATACCTGCTCTACGTCTGCAGCGCTGGCACTGACGAGCTCCCTGAGCGTAAGAAGGGTGGTGTCCGGGGCCTGCGCGCTGGGATCATGAGAAGTCGCGGTGTGAGCTTGGCTGATGATCCGGGCAGTCTCGGCTCAAGCCGGCGTGGCAGTGTTGACAGTGACATGGTAGCCGGTGGTGGACGGCTGGGTGGGGATGATCTGAAGCGCAAGATCAACGAGTTGAGCCACAAGGCCGGCATGGGTGGTGGTGGTGGCGGCGGTGGGGGTACTGGCAAGGTACCAGAGGTTGAGGTCGAGGACGTTGGCCTGCCTTTCGAGGAGGACTTTGGCACGTTGACGTTGCGGACGAAGGGCATGAGAGAGCATGTTGGCAAGTAAGAGGGGGCTCGGTGCAGATTTTTCTCTTGTTCGTCTTGTTTCTTGCATCCTTCGAGATACCCCAGCAGGCGCCGGTTACGTTTGAATATTACAGTGACACCCATAAGCTGTCTTCTAGTGGCATTGCGTGATATTGTTGCTCACACATGCGAAGGACTGTGTAAAGACATCTCAGTATATATGAAGGCATTGCAATTCAATGTCATAGACCATTCTTCATTTGTGATTTAGACGACTCGGCTCCGTAGTCACTGGCAGTCTTGGTTGTATTGGCAGTGGTGTCCATGGTAATCAAAGGAGGCGGGAGAGGATGCATAGCAGTACCTTATATCATCAAGTCACTGGCGAATTTCCAGAAATCAAGCCGGAGGGGATTTCAGTTACCTCCTACCTACCCTCCCCGGGACACTGGCGGACTTGAAGGTAATCCATGGATGGGAGGGTTCGATAATTAAAGACGTAAAAAAAGAGGAAGTGGGTTCATAGTACTGGCGAACTATGCAACACTAGAAGGGACTTGAATAGAGGTGTGAGAGTCTGGTCAATGATATCTCCTCGATTCGAGTCACTGGCGACCTTTACTGATACTAGACGTCTGGAAAGATCCCGCTGGGTAATTATGAATAGAGATGGGAGAGGTAAGGCAGTGCCTGTTTAGTCCGGGCCACTGGGGCATTCCCGGGCCTGTGACAATGGCACCTGGGGAGGCGATTCAATAAAGGCGAGAGAGGTTGGCCTGTAGCTCCCAAGTTCAAAGCATTTAGGAGCCTTGTAGTTGGCTTTTTGGTTTTGCTCCTCTTCGCGTCACCCAGTAGCGGAGAGGTAGATCTCATGGAGCATATACCACTTGGACCTTGCAAACTACGGAATGTCACTGTAATTAGCATGTCTTCTCGGTGGCCGGGATCTTCTTCACTGACCGGGACAGCTAACAAGGGGAGCAACCTACCTAGGTCCAAGGCTCATATGTCTTCAGTGTCCTCTGAATACCTGTGAGATCCGATGGGGGTCCGACTGGTTGAGACAGCAAGGCTCTTTTGGCCTTGTGTGGGATGCAGTGTTGACTGTTTCCAGTTGATGTGCTTGTTCCTATCCATGACAGTGTAGTCACTTAGAAAACAACAACTCTCGACTGTGGAAACATTGGTTCCATGGAAGGTTCCGGATGAATATGGCTACCTCATATTAGAGCTTAACAACGACTGGACCTGAAGCTTCTAAGTCACAAAGTCCCCCTCTGAGCCCTATATCTGCTCCTGTCCCTTTCATTCTCTGCTGCGATACACCACGATGCTCGGATTCAGGTGGGAGCCAGCTGGGCTGACTGCCTACATGGCAATTTTGGGCATCGAGTGCTTGAATACATTGCTCGGATCAAACTTCTTCTTCAACATAACAAGGGTCTCGAAGTGCTTGTTATATATCTTTTTCAGGTCCGCATCTTCCTCGTCCAACAACGAGATATACGCGCTATCAAGGATGTTCTCTCGATCCTGTTCCTGGAGCTCCCGAAGCAACGCCTGGCCCCATTTCGACGCCTCTTCCTCGAGCGATGGGTCGGCCGTCATCGAGACTATCTCTACCATGTGGTGGTCTTGACGTGTCCCAAAGACAGACTCTTCGTTGGGTCTTGAGGAGCGGAGACTGTGGATACATATCATTGCGTTGCCACTCGGTACAGATTGCGTGTATTTGGCCAGGACACTCACACTCTCTGGGGTCCAGTTCTTGAGGTTGAGGGTGTAGGAGCGGCCGTGAACTCCGTAGTGGACCAGCTTCTCGTTGTCCTCGCTATACTTGGCAACCTTCTTTGCCTCGGTCATGTTGGCAATGCAGTTGCCAAGGCTGGTTACTCTGTCAATCCACTTGCGGCCCTCTTCATGGTCATCATCGACCCAAGTGGCTATGGCGGCAAGTACCCTTCCGAGTTGTGGGAACTCCATGGCGAAGAGTTGGATCTGCAGGGGTGCGGGCAGAGACAGGCAGCGGAGGCCATCCGTTAGACTCGTCCAGATGGACTTCATGTCGCCCGATTCATAGATGAGTGTTCCCACCAGCATCTGAGAGATTGAATCAGCCCCACCACCTAGAATAAAACTGATCACATCTCCAGGCAGTACCTACCTCCTGGAGCGGATATACCTTGATGGTCAGCTCTACGATGACCGCGAAGATACCACCCGCGCCTCGAATGCCCTTTAATAAGTCGTCACTCGCCACCACGATATCTCCTTTGGGGTCAACCACCTTGGCTGAGACAATCTGATCAACACCTAGGCCGTAAAGGGTTGAAAAGGGTCCATATCCACCGAAGGTGCTCCATCCAACATACCCAACCGATCCGATCGACCCACTCAGCGACAGAAGTTCCAGGTCAGCCGAAGTAAATACTGGAAGAAAGGGTTGGTGAAATATACGAACCATGGCGTAACCAAGCCGTATTCCCCCAATGACTTCAGAAGCGGCCCTACGAGGATTCCACCCCCAAGTTTGGCCGTTGTCTTGTCTTCACTGACTTGGACGTAGGCAATGTCCCGCATGTCAATCATCAGGGCATTGTCGACCAGCGTACGGCCCACACAGTTGTGCCCGCCAGTCCTGATGTTGAAGTCCACCCCCTTCTCAAGGCAGACCCGGACCAGCGCCTGGACATGCTCGGCCGTCTGTGGTCGAGCAATGGCCGAAGGACGGGCTGGGCTTACCACGTACGTTTTCCGGAGGGCCTCATATTCAGAAGAATCCGTGGTGTAGAGCTTGATATCGGGGTGCTGGGCCTGCAGGAGGGAAAGAACTGCCTCTGCTTTTGGTGTCATGCTGGGTAACTTCCGCTGACTGTTGTGTGTTGTGATTGTGTCCCAATAAGTCATGGCCGGAGGAGAGGATTTGAGTTGGACAACCTTGGAACGGACCGGACAAGGGCAGTAGCCTGTTATGATAAGAACCTGAACGCTAGGCCACATACCCACAGGACCCACCATCGGCCTTAGCCAGTACATATTCACCACTCATGCTATTGATTCAAGGTACGTGGTTGGTATCGGTGTTGTTCATCTCCGTCCGTGGTTGAGGTTGTTGGTGACCGACCAGGTTGGGCCCGAAGTCCCAACTGCAGGAGATATGTGGGTGCAGCGGACGATTTCATCCCTTCAAGAAATTTTGCAAGTAACAGCTCACCAGTTCGATGACATTGCTCCCAAATTCCCAGAACTCCACGCTAGCCGAGTTTATGAAATATGGTGAAACCCACAGGTACGACGTTAAACGTGACGCCAAACACGACGATGTTCTCCCGCCGCCAAATATGTCTGGCCGGTCGATCGCTTCTGTTTCTCACCACTACACGGCGGCGTCTTGCAGTTATATCCCAGAGAAGAGAAGCCATGGAACTCTCAGAGCCGGCTCTGACACAAAGTTGCTATATAGTTATGGATAGCGCACGCATATCCGATACTGGCAGTAAAAGGTGCGAGTCTTTACATCATACAGCTCTCGGTCATACTCTCCGACTGGATGATACTTACCTTTCACTCCTTCGGCACCTTGAATAGACCACCTACCGGCCGCCAAAGCCTGAGCCCTGGATCTCACTTTCGTGGTCGTTCCACACTCCCGGCCGGCGTTCGCTATTGCACAAGACAAAGCTCGAAGCCTCCCCGGGAGTACAGGTCGTACTGCGTCGCGACATGGTCCAGAATTCCTCGATGTCATCGTCTTCATTATGCTCAACTTTTGCCTCTGAATCCTGGATATGCCTCGAGCCAAGAGGCAAGGCCAGCGGTGTCTTGGGCGTTGAAAGATCTCAGATCTGCCAAGTGTGACTCTTTTGGTCATAGGTAGTTATTTATTCGCCCGACCTAGTGCATCCGAGCCCGATGCTACTTCTTATGTCACCTCAGACTGAAGAACCTGTATAGATGCATAGTATTCCTATACTTGCAACATCAAACTCGATACTGTGACGACCCTTCCAGCCGAATGTAATTCGAATTTTGCAGTTACTGTGAGCTTAGATTGAACTTTGGCCTATCTGTAAGCTGATACGGGCGGCCTCCAGGGCTTCATTGTCACATAGGAGAAGACTGGCCGTCTCATTTGAAAACTAATAAGTAGTCATTTCCTACTTCCCGAGATACAGCCCTGTCCACAGTGATATCCCCCGCGAGAGGTGAGGGATTGTTATGATTGGAGTTCCGTGGACCGACGATGAAGGTGTGTCAGATTGTCGTAACTAGGTGCAATGCAGAATGGTTGGATTACAGTCAATAATGTTGCATTCTTGACTCATTGGGGCTATGCGAATCTCACCCGGACAGGCTTTGGCGAGATGAAGTCACATATTTATCCCCTGCTTTTTTATGTTCTGCAGAACCCTGGGAGTGGCTATGCACGTACATACAAAGGCATAGACCCCCACCAGCAGCAAGATACATCCGAGGCTCACCGCGAGGGACATGCTGCTCATGCCGACTCCAAACTGAGAGCAAGTGTTTCATGTTGGGTCTGGTTAGGCCGTGCCACCATCTTATATAGGTACCGACGTTCTACAGTAGTCATTCTCTCTCAACCTCAAAACACCCAATTACGTTCGCGGCAGTCGCTAATAAGGATCACAACCCTGGGAAGGCACCGACGGATCCTGAATGGGTGTGTCTCTTGAGCTGCAGGGAATTGGCTGACAGGCGGGGCATGATCGTGGCAAGTCGGGGCTGGCTGTACTGAATAGGTCTAGTGACTATCAGGGACTACAGGTGAAGGATCGGCTCCTTTGAGAATATGTAGGTATTTAATTGCTTGAAACGCCGCCCAGGGGTCGAGAAGATATCTTGTCGAGTAAGTCGTAGATTTCCATTCTATCCAGGATTTCCAGATCATCCTCGCTTTCTTCGATATCTCGGCACTCCAGTCTCATACTTACGTATTCATCACCATGTCTCATCGGTCTAGACAAACCGTGGTGTTCAGTCTGGCATTGTTGACGGGGGTGTCCTCAACCAGTACATGCTACTACAACACTGGAGATATTGACGATGATGGCCACCCTTGCAACCCAGATGCCGTTGCGAACGGAGGACACAGCGCGTGCTGTCATGCCAACGATGTCTGCTGGTCTGACGGGTCGTGTTCGACATACGGCGGCAATATTCCCTATACAATGAGCTGCACGGATAGTACCTGGGGAAACTCGGCTTGCCCAACAATACAATGTGAAGGCCAAGGTAAGTGCCGCGGTTCATGGATGCTGTTGCTAATCAGTCCTCCACCTCTGACGTCCCTGGATTCCTTGAACAGAAGCAACAGATGCGGAAACGTGGATGGCCATTTGCTATGCACACAACGGGACCTCATGCTGTCTGCGTGGCTCCCCTACCTGCTGCACCGACTCCAGCAGCATCTTTTTCGACTACTCACCTGGCCGCCCTCTTGCCATTCTGGACAGTGATGGATCGCCTGTCGCTAGCACTTCCAGCAGCGCGACAACCGTGACGGCGACACCGCTGGCATCAAACGGGTTGACGAAAGGGAGTAAGTCTGGCAGCAACGCTGGGGAAATAGGCCTGGGGGTTGCGCTGGGTGTCGTCATCGTGATAGCCGCCATTGCCATAACGGCACTGTCGATGAAGGCGAGATCAGAGAGGGCGACGAGGAAGCGCACTGAGGCCGCCTTGGCTGCAGCGAGAGGCTTTCAACAGTCGTATGGGCTCAAAGGCGACTTGTCGTCATTACCACCATGGGTCCCGCCCCCAGTGGAGCTTCCGAGTAGACAGTTCTGATTTTGGACCACACACATATGTGTGCCCAGATGTCGGATGGCGGGTTGATACATGACACCCTCGCCCGGAACGCACCAACACGGATACTCGCTTTGATGGGTACATGGATTTGAGGATCCTGGGGATAAGGGAGCAACCAGAGCGTCCGGACTATAGTGTCGTTGGATTTCCTCACTGGTCAAGCCCCTCGAGTAGGTGGCCGCATTCCCAGTTATCTTGGGGACTCAAGTCAACACAGCATAATATATTTTCAACCGCGGAAGGGACTTAGCTTCAAACCGATGACTGCTGGCAGATTCAGTAACGTGATGTGATACTTGTGTCCTTGATTTGAACCATTGGGATCGATGAGAGGAAACCAGGAAGCTGTATCATCGGGGTAACGTCTAGATACCACGTCAGTATCATGCAGGAAAGAGACGCGTGATATACAATCCTGGAACAAGCGGCGGTCTGTGAGGTTCAGGGGACTTCCTGGCAACCAGATGCAATCCTTATAAACGTCATAATCTGGAAGGGTCCTCTACCGCATTGCTGGAGGGTTGATGATTCTGGAAGAAGTGGGGCCATTCGAAGGAGATGTGCTGATATGCATTGTTTCATATGAGCCAAACGTAGAAGGTGAATGAAAATGGCTTCACACCAAGTACCCACAATGATCATACGAATGCTGGAACACAAATCCCTAGATCGAGTATATGTACCAATGAGCAGTTGTAGGGCGGCAAGGAGATAAAGTATGTTCAGGCATTTTGACTCACCACAGCTCACCACAGCTCACCACAGCCCACCTGTGCCCAGGTGGATCTCGACTTGATTGACCCCGTGTCTAGACTCTGGGGATATTAAGCGAAGCGCTTGGTGGTGGAGATCGCATTGCTCGGTTGTATGTACGTTGGCGGACACGTCGCAAGCAGAGGCCCAATCAAGCCAGCCACACAGGACAAGATGGAAGAGTCGGCCGAATGGGTGGATGCGACTTGTCTAACCCGTCACCCCGTCTGCCCGTTCTGCCCGTGTTGCAGGTGTTGCAGGTGTCGCCACACGCCAAAACGCCCCGACAGTTGTTCTTGCATTTGTGGATACCCGAAACACCAATTCAAGGAACAAAGATAGACTGACTGGCTGGCTTATTAACCTATGGTGGAGTTGGTCTGGGGATCCACAGGCACTTGTTGATGCAGATGCCCGTCATTTGCTTGCATTGGGCAGAAATGGTCGGCGCATACATATCAACAAGCTCACCACCGCGGTTTGAAGGAGGATGAATAAGAGGAGTAAAAGGAGGAGTCAAGTTTATCCACAATATCCTCTCAAGGTTGCCAAGGTTCATCAACAACAGCAACAACAACTACTACAGCGAGCCACCCATCACCATCACCACCACCACCGGCAAATATGCACAAAATCGACCGGCTCCCTGACGACATCCAGTGTCGTATCTTCCATGACCTTGACGGGGTATCAAAACGCCAATTAAGCCATACAAATCGGTCATTAAGGAAGGTCGCCGCACCGTATTTTAATCCGTCCATCCGTATCACAGAAAGCTTCAATGACAAAGCGGCCCTGCTTCTTACCTTGCAACAGCATGGAAGGGATCTCATCGACGAGCTGAGTTTCTGTGTCCGCCCGCGAGCTCTGGATGACCAGGGCAACCAAGTAGGGCCGGGCAAGCCGGGCGTGTCGACGGCTGCACAGGAGATCCTCAGCGGCACGCATACGCCAAACTTGAGGAGGGTCAACCTCGAGTACGACTTTGAGTTGGAGAAGGAACAGCCAGCCAAGTTTGAGCAAGGCGTTGCGGCCTTTGAACAGCCAAAAGAGGAGGAGGCGCTGTTGCAGCTGGAGAATGACCAAACATGGAGGCGTCTGCTGGCAGACACCTGGAATGCTCTGGCAGCGAACAAGACAGTCACTCATCTCTCCGTCAAGCGCTTTGTACCCATCTGGTCATCAGCTTTCCATTCGACTGAGTTCCGCGAGTCTCTGGGCCGGTTGGAGAAACTCGACATCAGCATCTTCGGCATGAAGAACGGCCGTCGAAGCATCAACACGGTGTCCTCATACAACGACTCTCTGCAGTCTCTACTCAAGGTCTTCTTTCTGCACGCAAGCTCGCTGAAGAGACTTACCCTGCAAGCCTCCCAGCAAGCACCGCTGAGTGCAAGGGGGAACTACCACATCCCCCTCTCGCTTAAAGCAACCCAGCTTCCCAAGCTGGAACATCTGTCCTTGAAGAATTGCTTCATCGGCTTCGAGCTTGCCCACTTCATCAACGGGCACAGCACCACACTCAAGACGCTCGACCTTCATAACTGCTATGCCTACCGTTCCACAAGTTCCACGGATGATTCATCTACCGGCGGAATGTACTGGGCGCCCTTCCTCGCCCTCATAAACAAGCCAGGGATGAAACTCCGCCGTTTGACTATTTCCGACGACCACATTCCCCTCACCATCGACGATAAGAGGCTGGCGAAGTACAACCCTGCGAAGGCTGATGAGCCCGACGATGTGAAGAATATGCGACGGGCCCAGATGGAGAACCCTAGGAAGAGACTGATGTTGTATGCATACTTGAGGGATTACAGTGGGGAGCTCTGGATGAACAAGGATGCGATTGTGGCGAGTTTCGAGGCTGGTGATGACCAGTGGGCGTATGATGAGCTGATGACGGCGATGAAGAGGAATGCAGAGGGCATGCAAGGGGTGGAAGAGGAAGGGGAGGAAGAAGAAACCGGGGCGACGGATTCAGGATGTGAAGTTGACGATTCTGTCGAGATTTATGAACTCCCTGGGTAAATTAGACTTTTTGAAATCCAAGCAAACGAATGGACACCATCGGCTATGGCAGTCAGAAGCCGGATGGCCATCACTGGCTGGGTCCATCCAGATGAGTGACCATGAATTACTCTTGAAGACTTGATGACAAGCCTGCCTGGCTGAAGCCTGCTTCGCACGGATGGATGCGGAGGGGGGGAAAAAAACTTGCATTTCCAGCCTGACCTTTCTGAGATCCTGGTCGGGGTCGGTAAGTAACAAGGACGATGATACCAGGCCCCCTTGAAGGATCTTGCCCCAGTCCGGCATAATATCCGTTAACCCCCTCGAGCTCCACTACACTATGGATACCCTTGAACGCCCCTCTTCTTTACTGACAGCTGACAGACAAAGCCCATGTCGACGTTGATAAGCATACATATCAGTGTATCACGGCCCATATTCCCAAGCGAACATGTCTAGCTCTGCCGGTTGCTGGATTGCCATGCCTTTTCCCCCAAACCCATCAAAGCACTGTTACATTTCTAGTTATCATGCCCGGTTGCCCAAGGGCCCCGTCATCATCGCTCCCATGCCAGTGATTGCGGGGACTCGCGTATCGCGACGCGACCAACAGCTACAGGCATGTGCAGGGCAATGGAGTGATTATCTACATCATGTAGATAAGTGAGGAATACCAACAAAGTCGAACATGATGGCCGCGGTCTGATCCTTACATTGGTGATCTTCCATTCGCACATCGAGCGCAGTCAACAACAATAATATGGTCCTCCTGTCTCATCTTGTTGCCGGCACCCTCGCCGTTGGTGGTGTGTTTGCCTTCACAGGCAACACGACGGGCTACATCAACGACATGTTCGACACGTCCATGAGCTTCCTGGACCAAATTTACGATCCTACGGCCGGCTATCTTTGGTACTTCTACTACCCTCTAGCAGCTGGAAAACACGAGACTCGATCGACTGTGTGGTACGCTGCCGGACTGCTTCGCCGGAACCTGGGCGAGGACGTGGACAATGCTGTCAGAATCATCAAGAGTGTTATTGGTGACCAGAAGAATAACGCCAGTGATCAATGGTGAGTGAAGACTCCTTTATGGGCTTCAAAGGGGCGTTCAGGTGCTGATCAGAGGATGGTGACCCAGGTTCGGAGACTACACCAAATACCCAGAGGAACCGACAGTCGGGACAGCATGGTACCCAGAGGAAGTGCGTCTTCCTGGACAACCTTTTCCCAATTCTTGTTCCATGGAAGCCATATCCTAACCCAACATACCCTCCAGATCTACAACTCATGGGACCCCAACTGGCGTGGCTTCATCGGCACAGCCCTGATCGTAATCTACGAAGAATACGGCCACCTCCTCCCCTCCCCTGTCAAGTCCCTCATCGTCGAGTCCCTCCGCAACGAGACCATCGGCGACAGCTACCGCGTCGGCGGCCTAGATGGCGACAACCTCTATCCGGCCTACTCAAACCCAAGCCTCATGCGTGCCGTGGCCACAGGGTGGACGGGCTTGAAGCTCAACGACAGCAACATGACCTCGGCCGGCGAGGCCTACGCCCAGGAGGTCCTAGACCTGTTCGACCTGAACGGCACCCTCTCTGAGTTCAACAGTGGGACGTACTGCGGTGTGAGCCTGTACGCCCTCACGCTCTGGGCAAAATACATGCCCCGCTCGTCCGTCATGGGCGCCAACGGCGCGAGGATGATCAAAGAGATATGGACGTCCGTCGGGGAGATGTACAATGCCAACCTGCGCAACATCGCAGGGCCGTGGGACCGCACCTACGGGTTCGACATGAACCTCTACATTGGCATCATGAACGCCTACGTGTGGTCCCTCGTCGGCGCGGACAGGGCGCCCGGCATCAATACTGTCAGTCACGGGTCGACCCCGGCATGGGCTACTACCCACGCGGATGACTTCCAGATTGCGCCGGTGCTGGCTGCTATCCTGCCGTACCACCATACGCTCGTGCCGGAGGAGGTGGTGGAGAAGTTGACGGCGTTCCCTGGGGAGCACAAGTATACTACCGCGGCCTACGCCCCGCCATATGACCTCGCTAGGAGGAACGTGACGACCTGGCTCAGCGAGAACCTTACCATAGGCGCCGAGAGCTTCGACCAGAGTGTTGTCGGTGGGTTTAGCATCAACCAGCAGCAGTGGGCACCTGCCGTGGCGCAATGGTTGAGGAGTGATGGGACCATCGGATGGTTCAGCTACTGGGCCACCGAAGAAACGATGCAGGTGGAAGTCTCGCCTTATAGACTCAGCTTGACATATCCCAAGGGCAACCAGAGCAGTCTCTTCACCTTTATCGTGGCTTCGAATCCGCTGGGCCAGAAGCGAGACGTCTTGGACTGGGACGATGTCATGGGCTTGAATGCCAAAGTCAGTGGTACGGTGGACCCAGAGCATCAGGTGGCGTTCTGCGGTCTCCTGGGCGGTGCTTGCGATATTGATCACGATTGGGAGTTTTGGAACTTCACCTATGTCATGCCGGCCGGCAGCACGGAGACACCGAGCATCGTACTAGAGTTGGACTTGGCTTGTTGAGAAGCAACAATGGTATATGTAGGTGGTTGATCATTACTGAGACATGTAGTTTTATACTTTACACACTTATTTACCTCCCTTGGCTCACCCTTCGGAGTGCATGGAAGAGAGAGGCAGTATTCCTATCTGTCAAGGCTGCCCACCATGCCCAGTTCTCCTTTGGCCTGGCGACTCGCCCCCATTGGATTCACATACTTCAGCGGCCGGTACACAGGGTTCCACATCTGCTCGCGGATCCACTCCTTCAGGTCCTCGTCGTTGCTGGGTATCCCCTCTTCCGTCGCATGACCTTCCTTCTCCGCTGCGCGAATTACCTTCCTGGCGACATTAACACTCACGTCTCTCACGGCATCCACGCCAGGTACCAGCGGCGCAGTGTCGTCCTTCAGCGCGGGGGACATTTCTGCCACGGCCTCAACGGCTGCCACAAGCATTCTATCGGTCACCAGCTTGGCTCTGCACAGTACAGCTCCCAGACCGATGCCCGGGAACACCACGCTGTTGTTACACTCGGCCACTTGTATCTCGATGTCCTTCCCGTCCTTGCCCCACGCGCCTTTGACGGGTTCGAAAGGACTGCCAGTGGCAACCAGTGCGCGCCCTTCGGTCCATTCTAGTAGGTCAGTGGGTACGGCTTCGTGTAGGCGGGTCGGATTGGAGAGGGGCATTATGATGGGCCTGTCGACGTGGGATGCCATTTCCTTGATGATGTCCTCGGTGAAAGAGCCAGGCTTCGTCGAGGTACCGATGAGCACGTTGGGGTGCACCTCTCTTATCACGCCCTGTAGGTCGGTGGGTTTGCCGTCCCAGTCCTCTTTGGGTTTGGCGAAGAATTCCTGTGCGTGGTTCAGTGGTGTTTCGGTGGTCAGGAGGCCAGGTTCATCGATCAACCTGTACGAGCAAATTGTCAGGCGCATACTTGCTGGGTGTGGATTAAAGGGCGAGCAAGAGATAACCAGGACGTACCAGATCTGCTTTGCAGCCTCTTCCCTGCTACAATTGCTCTCGGCCACAATGGCGTCTCTGATCTGATCAGCAATCCCACAGCCGGCCGAACCAGATCCAAAGATAACGACGCGCATGTCGCTCAATTTTTGCCCTGCAACGTGTAGCCCTGACATGATGGCAGCAAGGGTCACGCAGCCGGTACCCTGAACGTCGTCATTGAAACAGGGTATCTTTGGACTGTAGCGGTCAAGGATACGACGTGCTGCGATGCGTATGGTCAGCTAAGAGGACTGGGATACAGACAGAGAGAAAAGAAAAAAAAAGGAAGTGGGCGAAGACTTACCATTGTCAAGCCCAAAGTCCTCGAAGTGGATATATGCCCGCGGATACAGCTCTCGCGCAGCCTCGACGAAGGTATCAACGAATTTATCATACTGCTCCCCACGGACTCGCTTCTCGCGGAGACCGAGGTACAGATCGTCGTTCAGGAGATTCTCATTGTTGGTACCGCAGTCAAGCACCACAGGGAGCGTACGGTTTGGATGGATACCAGCACATAAGGTAGTGAGGGCAAGCTTGGCCACGGATATCAAGACACCGCCAACACCCTGGTCCTTGATGCCCAGGATTTGTTCCCCGTCTAGACACGCGTCAGTGAGTTGAATGACTGTAGAGATCTTGAGAGAGACACGTACCGGTAACCACGATGTAATCAATGTCCTCAGGGGTTCCCCACTGAGCTAAGTCGTGGTGAACGCGGTCGATGTCGTTGATGTTCAAGAAGCATCCTTGTGGACGTCTGAAGACACGTGAGAAGTTCTGGATGGCATCGCCTTCGGTTGGTGTGTAGACGATGCTGAACATTTCTTCCATATGGTCGTATAATAGCTGCGCTACTTGTCAGTCAAACATGCATGACTCTCATTGTAATAGAAATGCAAGAATAGCACAGTGTCTCCCACCTTGTAGTAGAGAACCTGGTTCTGTTCTTTCATGGATGTAAGAAAGGTGTTCTTGGCCAGGTTGTCGGGGCGACTAGAGTACTGTTCATAGGCACGATGGGCTTGCTGCTCAAGGTTTTGGACGCGCTGGGGAAGTAGGCCGGTCAGGTTCAAGTCTTGACGCTCGTCGGCGGGGAAAGCAGAACCTTTGTTGAAGTAGGAGTGGTTCAACACCATGCTGCCGACGAGTGCGCACTCGAGGGGACCGCTCGTGCTGAGCGGTAGGTGGCCATATTTGTGGTTCTTCTTGTCTTGTGCAGGCATCTGGGAGTAATATCTGACGAACAGAGAAGATGCCCTTTGTGGGTTGGACTTGGACTTGGACGTGTGGATGAAAACGGAGCTGGTTTTGGTTGTCGAGAAGGGGCGTAGTCGAAAGCAGTCAGTCGAGGCGAGAAACGGTCGACAAGATGAGATCACGGGCAAGGAAGGGATCTTCATTATTAGGAAGAGGACCTCAGACGACAAGACAGTAGAAGCCGGGGATGGAGTGCATGTGACAGGACTTTCTGTTTTATTTTTGAGGGTGTGATAGTCAGCTCATTGCTCATCATGGCAATGATGACTTGTCAGATATCTTAAGCCGAAGGTGTGGTTAACAAGTTGTGATGTATTGTAGCAGCAACTTGGAAAGACAGACAAGGTTATGACGTAACATATCGCACATTGCCCAAGCCGTTCGATGAGCTGCAGTGCAGACCTTACAAAACGAGACAGAACATTGAAGACACAGAACCAGAGAAGGTAAATGAACGAACTGATTAATAATTACTTGTACTTAGTAGATGCACAAGCATTGCAGCTTGGGGCGCTACTGAACTATGGTCGCCTCGTCTTGCGAGCAGTTTCAACGGTCATCAGCCGGAAAGGGACTTTGGACCACAGACTACAGACATCAATGATCTGGACAGACCGAGACCGGCTGTGATCCACAAGACCCGGGGCCCGGAGACGGAGACGGAGACGGAGACGGGATTGAAACGGAGATGGGGACGGGGACACCCGGAATGACTCGGGACGGCGCAGTCGAGCATGTTGTACACATACATGTGTGTACTCAAAGCGCGAGTTCGGAATATGTAGGAGCTCTAGGAGCCTCGCCCGGGTGGAATCCCAAACAAAACGGATGGGAGGGCCACGGGCGGGGACTATGATGGTCCATGATTTTGTTCTTGCAGCTTGTTCCAGGCAGATTTCATCATCATCACAAGGACGACGAGTAAACCAGCCCGGGTTCGATGTGCCGGCTTCCTCTACGGCCCCAACGCAAAACGCATCGAGACCAAAAGGCCACCCAAGTGGACGACTCGTGGAGGAAATTGGTGCGAGTAGACGGCTCGAACAAGCTGCGATCGATTTGAATGGAATTTTGGGTAGGAGAGAAAAAGTCCAGGAAGAAAGTTTACCTGCCGTATATGCATATCAAGAAGCCATTGCAGAATAATCATCGTCTTGATCATGATATGCTTCATTTGCTTGGACGCATATGCTGTGCAGTGCTGTGCAGTGCTGTGCTGTGCAGCTGCCCTGCGCAGGAAGAGAACAAACGCAATGTCAAAATTTGCTGCGGTTTGAGTTTTGCGGGAAGAATCTCAAGCCCCCGTCTGCTTGCTTATCTAATCCCAGGTCCCGTCACATCCCCACCATATAGCAGCTGTCCGCCAGCTGGTAATCGGCTGGCAGAAACATCATCCAATTGCACCACCACCACCCAGACCATTTCACCCGGGCAAAGCCGGACCTTACTCACGAACCTAGGTATTTACCTGCATCAGCCGTTGTCGTGTTGAACGGCGTCAGGGCAGCCAGCTGTCAGAAATCATTACTATGTAGTTCGACCAGGATGAGTGTCTGCAACCGTTGGGAACCTCAGCTGAGACGTAGACAGACCTAACCATGTACTTAGTAGGTACTCACATATTAACTCACGTTAAGTCACATGCACTCAGCCCGGTCATATGCCTTAACGATCCTTCTTGCATATATCAACGCACGAACGTTACACTGCAGGTGAGCTGAATGGAAATTCCCACAGCATCGTCACAGCCTCCAGATGTCAGACTATCTTGACCTTGGAAAGCGAGCGGCCACTTCTGAATCCTTAATCAGGAAGCTTAGTCGTCAGGGCTGCTGCCTCAATTCGAACCTGAAGCCCTATGATTTACCTCAAACATGTCAGATACCTTCGAATTCAACGCTTTACAGATCAAGCGCCAAGCCCATGGGGTCAGCAGGTTGGACGAAGACTGGAACCTTTTCCGCCGTGTCTGGAGCGAGCACCGCCGGAGGTCGCAAACCCAAGACGTAACGATGCAGGAGCCCACATTGGCTCCGCCATGGGAAATGAAGACATCGATTTCCTACTCCCGAGCGACTTGGTTCCCCCGGAGTTGACATGGATGGCTGCCGGAATAGGAAGACTGATCGGACTTATCCCATCGGCGATCAGCGAACCGGTTCTTCCGTCTCCGAGGTGGCTGGCAGGTCCAAAGTCACGGATAGGAGACTCCCAGGGTCTGTAAGCGGGTATCAGTGCCACAGAAACCGTTTAATATCGCAGACCAGACTCGGAGGACGTTGTTGGCCGGATGGATCAACTCTTTTCTGCTGTGTCGCCACGTGGGAATGGACTTGGGTGCGGTAGTCAGTTCGTCGTTTCCAAGAGTCTTTGTCAACCACGCAGCTGTTATACCCCTTTACTGGCTCGGAGATCAATTTCACCATAACCGAGACTGAGCTGCGAACTGGGGAGTTTATATGGAATTACATATCAACAAGGTAAGCATTTTTATCACGCCCAATATAATTGAGCTACTCGCCTCGCATGCTAATAACCCTTAGCAGCCTCGTGCGACTCATATCCTGCATTATCTTGTTGGTGCAGGGGCATATACGCATCCTCAAGGCAACCCTAGTAGGGGGGGGTCCTTCAGGGCTGTCTAATATCCTTCTGCTCTTGAGACAGGAACAACATTGAACACTTCAATTGCACATCATCACATACTTCCTCGGTGCTTCTTTCCTTGGCATCCACCAGCCTTCTGATACCAAAAGCATTCCTTCTAATGGCACAAACAACAGATTCGAACGTTCTTAAGTAGTCGCGAGGGGCATTGGTCATTCTTCTTGTCGTCTATGGGCTCTATCTGCACTTCCTACTTCACACGCATCACGAACCTCATAGAGAAGGCGCCAAAGGTGCCCAACAAAGATGGCCTGGGGCAGGATGCTGCTAAAAGGGCAATGTTTGTACCTGTTAGTCTAGTGACGAAGTAGCGTCCAGCAACAATGCAAAGCTGCGGGAAATCCTCAACACAGACCCCAAGGAAAAGCCCGAGGAATATGCGGATATATGCGGATACACATTCAGACCTCGGGGTATCGCTGGCTGCATTCCAGGTAACAATGGTTCTGCTCTACTTCTGCGTCGAGTTCTGCGTCAACAGGGACATCGACACAGACCTCAAATTCTGAGTATGGTAAACTGTGCGCTGGTCGGGCGCCTTATCTAGCTCCGACAGTGCAACCACGCAAGCCTTGCAGGATAAGCGGCATACTCAAGCTTATCAACTTAACATCTTCCAGCTTCGTACATTGTATGGTCATTCGTCTTCCTTATAATATGCCGTGTACATGTAGCCACACCCTACCGTTTCAATGGCCCCAAATTCGTAGTTCAAGGAGAGGCTGTTAACAATATATCGTATTCATATTTTACAACAAGGTAAATGGCTGATGTCCTCCACTACAATATTGGCTGTAGCCAAATTGGTGCTATGGGCCAGGGGCGGAGCTGGGCCGGAAAAGTATCTACGATGGAGGTTGGGCAGGTTAGACGGGCTATGATGACGATCCCGAGGCCAGTAACAACAACCCCGGGCCAAGACAATCTTGAAGCGCGTTTGAACTCCTTTTGGCCGCTCATCTGGCCACCCGTTAATCTTCCATTGGTCAAGTTGTGGGGACTCTGGGGGCAAGTTCCCAAACGCGGCACCGGGTGGGAAGGCTCCGGAGCAACTGGGCGAGAACGTCCTCAATATTCTAGGCAATTATCGAATGCAACATACGAAGATCGGTAATGGTAATGAATTCAGTGCACATGTTCAGACGCTCGGAAAGCCAACTGGCGAATTGGGGTAGATCTCCTTCAACTTTAATCAACAGGATGAACTCTTCGTATCACGTAATTTGTGGTGCAATCCTGATTACTATCGGAGTGGTTGATTTCGGCCGTCCGAAGTTAACCGCTGTGACTTTGATGAAGCTGGGGTTGGCCCAGGCCTCCTCAGGTTGTGGCCGTGGCGGAACCATAAGCATACATAATCAAACTCGGCCCCGCCTAAGTAAAAGGTCGCACTGGCCCTCGCAGCAGGAACCGAAATATTCTGGCCGCACGGAAGGAAATATGACAGATGGTTTCGTGTATGGGGCGATGCTAACGAGTTTGGCTTCCTGCTCTGCCACATGCATCAAATGTCAAATGCAGGGCGCAATAGATTTGCATACGTATCACGTCAGGATCAGTATAACATGAGTGTCTGGCGAGGCTTTTGCGTATAAATGATAATTCTTGACCACTAATTATCTTTTCTATATGTTTATCCATAAAACAAAACAGCCGTAGTGCGTTAATCGTAACACCGCTCAAGAATACATTGATCTGCAAGCTCAACAAACATATTGCCAATCTCCAGTACCCAAATCATTATGATACAAGACTTCCTGGTTGATCAAGATGAAGGGTTCGGGGTCTGTGTGACCATCGAGCATCCATCTGCAACCACCGCTGCGCCACCAGCCGTGGCTGTCACTCCACAAGGGGCAATGTAATCAATGACAGGTTGAGCCGGACTTAAAGCAACATTACCATTAGTACCCGCGCCCGAAGGGCACTTCGCAGTTCCTGTAGCGTCATCCAAGGTGCAAACTTCGTCGACCCCATACTGACACTGGGAGTCAGCAATGTTTCGCAGCTCGTAGTTTTGTGCCACCCAGCTGTTGGACTGTTTCAAGCAGCTGTCAACCTGGTTTGGGCTGACCGCGATGAATGATAGTTTTCCAGTATCCGAGGTGATGATGTCCGAACATTCTGACATGTCGACGATTTCATAGTCCATGTTTGCGCCGGCGTCGGCGTTGAGGATGGCCGGGGACGCGGTTGCAGAGGAGCCGAAAGCCAGGTATTGAAACGCATCGAAGGAGATATCGTGGTTTCCGCCCGAAGTGTCAATATGCATAATGGTCCGGCTACGGCTTCCGAACGTGAGCTTGATACACATGTTTGTACAGTCAGGGAAAGCCGGCCAATACGCGATGCGGTCGGTGTTAACCTTGCAGCCTAGCACGCCGATGGAGGAAGAGAATTGAGAGTGGGGTGTGACATAGACGGTTCCACTCGACGCCAACGAAGCATTGGCGGCACTGATCGCCATGGCCAAGAGAGAAAGTGTGCGGAAGAACATTTTGAAGGTTGATAGGTAATAAAGAACGGATTAACGCTGTCTTCCAGAGACTAGCAAAGCAAGGGTATTATGTTGTATTAAGAATGACTTCTTCAATCTGGAGAAATCCTAGGAAATATTGCTCCCTAAATCATAATCTTCGGTTCCAGGTGTTTTCTTTTATTTTAATTGAGTCTCCCTCGATTGGGGGCCGAACCTTTGAGAGTCACGACGCGGTCACGACTCCCGGCCTGGAGGAATCTCACTGCTACTATTCTGGTGAGCCTACATGTACGACCTTATTCCCCCC
>LKEA01000013.1:40759-79846 GCA_003795315.1 Cytospora schulzeri | reverse complement strand
TTTCTCACCCATGTCATCTTGCCATGGCCTATCAACCGTTCGAGTCTCAGGGTCGGCCTTCCCCTTGATCGCTGACGACCGTAAGGCGTAGGCCTCGAAAGTACTTTTGCACTGCACTGATGAGGAGTGAGGTCACAAGGCTGTTTCATAGGAACAAATCCAGTGAGAAAGTTTCAGGGCCACATAATGGCCAATGCAAAATGTTTATTTGTACGTAAATATATCCGAATCGCTGCGAAAGGTACGTGAAACCGCTTATACTAGCTCAGACAGCCACCCTCCCCCAAAGTGGAGTAATAGGCGTATCCTGTTACTCTGTCATGTCTCATCAAATCATCCATCCGTTTCCATTCCTATACATAGGTGCAGGTGACGGTGGAAGAGGTATCGGAGCAGCTAGTCAGGACCTTGCCACTCTGCTCAATATCGATGATTGTCGCCCCGGTGACGCCGACAGTGGTGCCACTCTTCACAGCAGATGCAGAGGTGAACTTGACGGTGCCGAAGTTAGCAAATGGCACGAGTGAGCAGGTGCTACTGCATTCCTCGAAGTCCTCCACAATCCATTCAGCATTATACTCGCACAAGGACCCGTCAGTCACGCCAGTGAAGGTCTCAGTCTTTGTGGTGCCAGTCGTCAGGTTCTCGATGACAGCGGAGCCGGAAGTCTTGGAGGTGGCAGTGACGGTCATCCTGATAGAATCACCAGCTGAGATCGAGATGCCGGAGAAGTCGTCTAGGTCGGACAATCAGTACAACCTGACCAACTTGGAACAGAGGCAAGTTCCATAGACTTACAGGCATAGTCCGGGTACCACTCATACCAGGCGTCGTAAGAGACGGAAGATCCTTCAACATACCAGTCGATGCCGGTCTGGAGGATCGCAGTCGAGCAAGTGTCGCCGTCGATGCCGACCCACTACGTTTTTAGAACCTGTCAGCAAGCGTTTATGTTCTTCTCAATAGGAGCAAAAGTGATAACTTACGGCAGAACCAGCCGACTCAGAGCGGCTGCTTGAGCTCGTAGTGAGCGTAGGGACAGTGACGGTCCCAGTCACCTTCGTGTAACCAGTACCGATGAGCACAGCACCGGCCCAGTTTGAGGAATACTCGACATTGGACTTGTTGACCTGGGTGTTGATGAGTTCCTCAACAGGAGTCTCGGAAGGGATCTTAGGATGGGTAGCACGGAGGGAACCGGAAGAAGAACGCCGGGAGAGCTGGCGGGCCTCACGACTCTGGCGGCGCTTCTCAGTCCAGCGTGCACCCAGAGCGGCCTCGGTGCAGAGGAGGGCAGTGAGAATAGTGGAGTACTTCATCGTGAACAGGTCAAGGTTACGGTATGGATGAGAAGCGATAGAAGGACAGATTGACTGGGCTTGGGCTTGGGGTGTGAAAGGTGTTGGAATTCAACCTGCTGGACAAGACATCAGACTCATAAGAGGAGCACAGGTGTCTCCTTTTATACCGCTTTCCTCCCCCATCTGCCATGATGCCCTCGGGCATGATCATTGATCGTGTTGACGGACGCCAACATGTCTAGTGTAGATAGACCCTGCAAATCGCTGATCTGGTCTGGACCACACCCACACCCACACCCACGCATACAAGCTTAAACAGTGGGTACTTATCCAATGTGACATGATGATCTTGTTTGATTTGGGCGGCAGAGCCACCATTGCCACATGTCGCGTGAAAAGGTCCGGACGAGTGCAGTGGGAATCGAGCCTGGTTCTGCGACTGATTACTTGGTAGAGACTCCAAGGGATAATATGCACAGCCAAACCACCTTCCAACTTCGAAAAGGATCTCCGCTTGCAGAGGCATTAGTGGTGTGCTATAGTAGATTTCAAGTATATTATTCACCTGCGAGCTTATCGATGACCAGCCATCAAGTGCTTGATGTTGTGTTGCAGTTGCTGGGGTCAACAACCAGGTGGACACAGATATGGCCACAGACGGTCCCGAAAGTCATGCATGTCTGCAACGAGTGAGATACTGAGAGATGATTGGATGATCTTTGACCATAACGAGTACGGAGATGGCATTATGCAGGACACTGATAGGACACCCTGGAGTACGACGACGGAGCAGAAGAGCCATTCAGCGATAGTACCGAGAACCGAAATCGTGGCGTTCTGTACGGACGTGGTAATCCTCATCGTTCCAGTATTCGCAATGCCGTCATCAAACAAGCAATGCGCTAAGCACTTCTTTTGTACCTAGGTAGTGTAAAATAACCGTTGGGTGGCAGCCCTGAAGGGTGAACTGGGTGGCAATATTGACTGCCGCCCACGTCTCGAGCCGCTCCGAGCCTGTGCTACTCAGTAGTGAATAATAAGTGGCTAGGCATGTGTTCTTGTCTTGTCTTATCATTGCAGATCCAACCCCCGCAATGGCTTGATAGAACATGCAGGTCTCCCGCTGAACTTACTGCATTGGAACACCCCGGACTCGGACTGTGTGGTGGAACACACCTTTTCTGGCTAGACCCCGACAACCTTCACCCATGTCTACGCCGCACGTGAACCACTCAGCTAATACTCGTCTGATGTGAAGGGGGCGCCATTGGAGGAACAACACGGGATATTCGTGCAAGGTTCTGGAACCTTATCGTGCATAAAATAGCTTCGGTGCGCGCAGACGTCGGCATTCGATATGACGTTATGGGAGGGGAGGCTGTACATTGTACTGATTCTTTGTATTCGTGGAAGATAAGTAAATACCAGTGTGTCAAGTACTGAAGTTTCAGGCCACCGCCGGCGTCAAGATATAACGTCACGACGCTATTTACAACTTGGCATATAAGCCGAGAACAAAGCTTGGCACATCGACTCATCGGGAGGTGAGTGCAAAGTAGAAGCATGCGAATACGTCTGTGGCTTACCATAGCTACTCGATAGGAATTTTAAGGTTTGTAATTCAACGGTTGCGTGCATGAACGGTTTGGCTGAGGCGACTTCCCTGCCACCGTGATAAGCGCAGTAATATTACTGCTCAATGCCCCTGAAAGGATGCTATCTCGATCTTGTTGATGTCGAAAGATGACTATAGAAAAAACGGCAGGAGGAAACTTAGCAATGAGGAATGGTGTCAAGTCGATTGGGAGTCTTCCTGTTTTCATTGACATGTCACATGTTTTCGTTCGCTAGTGTTGACTATTAATGAAAGCAACGTGACACCAGAGACAATTTACGAGATGCTATTCATGGAAACATGAGCGATAAAGTGTAAGATTCCTTCTTGAGTCGGCCCATGCTACTCAGGTGCTTCAGCTTTGTCACCGCCCAACCCATCAATGTGGACCAAAAAGGCTTTTGATCCAGAACCGAGGTCGTCGGGACTTCCCAAATAAACCAGGTTACTTGCATCTGGAGCCATTCACCCGGAGTGTTCAAGCCCTGACACCTGAGCAGGATCATGGTATAGTAAAGTTACAGAAAGACCTGGAGAGAGTGACAAGTTCGTGTCACATCATCATCATTTGGCCTGTAAATCTGCCTTCTCCCGGATAGAATCCTTTTATACTGACAAGAGGGACAATGCAATATTTACCCTACCTAGTACTAAGAAGTAGTGTACGTATTATCACGTACTATTGTGTTTGTCGAGCGTTACTCCCTCGTGCTTCACGTAGCTCCCATCTGAGTGAATACTACCTAAGTAGTCACGTGGTAGAGTCATTGCCCAAATACTCCTCTTTCGGTATTCGAAGCCCCTTCCCACCATGTCTCTTTCCTGTTCGATCCAGTAGGTCAAGATGGGTTTAAATTATAAAGGGTAAAGAGGTATTTCTTTATATTCTTACTATAGATGTAACTACCCTAGGGTAGTTTAGTAGCTTTCAAGTTCTCATATCTCGACTTCTCAACCTCCGGCTCAGGTTCTTCGTCCTCACCTGTCCGGCTAACTTCCTTCATACTCAAGTAGACTCATCTTGTGAAATGGCCGTCACAGGCTCATCATATCCCATGATACATCTTCTGCTGAGCCTTTCGCGATTTGAGTCACTTGACAAGCCTTGAAAATGTATAGCTTAGCAGGATAAAATGAACTGGCTTTGTAGAACTGAAGGGAGTAGTTTGCGAACAGCTATCCATGCAAGTAGTCATGAAGCGCGATCCTGGTGCTGGGTTTTATGATAATAATTATGAGTACCTGCGTCAGTGAGGCGCAGTCTTCTCTCTTCGGCTTAGTAAGCAGGAGGTCAGTCGACTGTTATTGCCCCCCGGACCAATTTTCCCGGGGTTTGTTTTGTAGAGCTAAATTGCGCAATTCATCCACTTCGAGCTGCATACATATGCAAGTGAGTCAGAAGCCAGTTGCTCATCATTGTGGAAGTCCGAAACGCGTATGTATCCACGTAGATACGTGATCCTTGAATGCCTTAGGGCTCCGTGGCACTAGCAGACGTGAGTAGGCCTTGGTCGTAACAGAATGTATGGAGACATCCTTGGAGGTATATGCATCGTGAAGCTACGTGCAGTAGACCCTAATGGCTATCTATGTGAGACACGCCAACAACACTCCTATAAGCAGCAGGAAGGTTATGAGCTAGACCATACTCAATAATGTGTCTCAGATCGGCGATCCCTACTCCTAGACCATATTACGTGTCTAGAATACTTCTGTCAGCCTATTCACATGGGCGCCTGGGCCTGAACTCATCATATGGCGGCTGTTAACTCTGGAATCCTCAAATAGTACACTTATACACCAGAGTGGCAATTTCAGTGTAATCTGAGACAGAAAAGAGACAATATAAGCCTCCTTCTCACAAGTGTCAGTCACGAGATGTGCTGACATAGATGGTGATAAGACCATTCCTTGCATTCGTCAGATTGGGGCATGACCATAGTGTGCTCAAGGTTGTCTGCCCGGTACTCCGCTGCAGCTTTGGTGTCCAGGTTCTTCAACTTCGGCATTGGGCACACTCGAGGTGTCCCATCTAGGCTCCAAGTCCGCCGCTTATAGGAGCCTAGTTAATGTACAATCTTCAGTCAACGACCGACATGGAGCACATCAGCGCAATGAAAATGTAGCGGCGTGGGCCTGGTTGCTCACGGAGTAGCTGACGCCTTAGCTTATTGCCATCCATCGGGACGTCTTCCACACCGGAAGGTCGGCCTTCTTGTGTCATCTCTAGTATATAGTTGACATCGGACTTTGGGTCTAATGTGACTACGCAACAATTTCAGGGACAATGACTGGGGAAGGAAGGTGATGCCAGAGAGATCGTGATCCGCACGGTATAATGCAAAGTTTTCGATAGTCTCTCATGGCGGTGACGTTGCGTGTCTCTCACCACCCCCAGCCACGGCACATTATTTTCCTTCCTAAATATATAAGTGGGTTACAAAGGAGGTCAAGGTGACATCTAGGCTGCATTGGAAAACATAGAGAAACATCCTGGGATCATGGTTTCTTAATCTACCTGGGTGGCTTCCTCCACTCGACCTCGATATGATGTATCCTCAACAAACTCTACCATTCGGATGCGGAAAGGAACACGCTGGACAGTATTGTGAATCTTTTCGATGTTTGTCTTGACTTCCATGAATACCACTGCTCTTTCATTAAAGTATTTGACCAACTGAGATAGATAAATTCACATACACCTTCGAAGGAAACCTGCGATGGAACACCCAAAGGTTCATTGAGCTTGAAATTACCCCAGTATAACATGTCGAATAATTCGAGAGTAATTGTGCGCTAATGTCCTCCGGGGAAAGTCTTTGTATAATGCCCAAGTGCGAATCCCGAGGGCTGCCCAGGTGTGGATGATGGGACACAAGGATAGCCTCTCCTCCGTGGTGCGTGTTGAGTACCAGGTCACGAATGAACATCGGCCTGAGGTCGGAAAAAGGCTTGGTTCATGGCGTGTAGCCCCTGACCAAAAGTGTCGAGGGCATGGGAACTTTCTGGCTTGTCTTGAGAACCCAACCCTCCGTGGCTGTCAATGTCGTGGGTCCTCTGCCAGTGAGAGGGCTTCATCGACCTACCATCAGTTCGAACTCTTCCTCAAAGTTCATTGTGGGATGGATACATCTTGAAGCCTGGTGGTATCAGTTCCTGCGGATGTTTCGACATTGGCTATTGCTGAAGTAATACAAAAACACGAATGCGAGGGTAGTTCTTGCTGAGTATGGGATCTCCCAAGGAAGAGGGCCTACTGAGATGTGAATACGAGCACTCTCATCCAAGCGAGTATCGAAAGTGAGGTAGGGTCCGGATGTGCCAGTTTGGAGACACAGTCAACTTTGAAGTGGAAAGAAGAGCAAAAGGGAAAGTCAAGAAACTTCCAAGGTTGGTCGAGAGACATTCTGGAACTAGCAGCATTATCGGCCTATTGGAGAAAGAGGAGCGGAGTGTACTGCCTAGGAACCTAGGTACTAAGTAGGTATGTTATGCAGTTGAACTTCCAAGCTTCACAACTTTACGACTGAACTAACACATCCTGTCGAGGTCACCAAGGCCCGCAGACTCGGCACCGCGCGACGGCGTAATTGTGCCCAAGAGAAAGGATCACTCTCACAGCCGGAGCCGATATTCTTGTATTTTGAGGTCGACATTTTCCTACCTTGGGACAAATGCCAATACATCTCAGAGAGCTTTACGGACCGAAACCGGGCTGGGTGTCACACGGCGAAGTTGCACATGGGCACATTCTGCAGGCCATAGTGTGTACGATATCGAAGATTCTAGTGACTACTGGTAATCGATATAATTGATGATACGAGGCCTACAGGGCCACCTGACTTCCATCAGGGCGACCCACTTAGCAACCACTTATAGGGGCCTTCACCTGCCTCAGGCTCACCACTATATCTATTGGTACTAATAAATAAGGAAATGCACATATCTGCCAATTGTTCCCCAATATCATCACTCAATATATCTCCATTTTGTTTGTGACCATCGTACAGCTACTCCCATCTCCCACGGAGAAAATCTGCGTACAATGCCCAAGTGCGAACACCGAAACTGAGGGTGATGAGACACAATGATAGCCTTTCTTTGAATTGTCTTTGAAGGCAACGCCCTCTCAAACAAGGCCAACATGGATATTGTTGCATTGAATCTCAGTACGAAGTAGCTATTGCGATAGGAAAATACTCCGAGAACGTTGTAAGTCTTCAACCTGGCCCCTGTTATAATTTCTAGCTTCCGTGTTACTGTGTTCCGAAATTAGGCTTTAGCTTTCTCGATAACCTTGGATAAACGACGTTCGGCTATGCAGAAGGTAGTTACTTATAGTGGCGAAATCGACCTGAGGGTCACTACGACGGCTTTTCGAAATCAAGGCTAGTATCTCTGACCTACATTGGACATACTCACGGTTCTCCGCAATAGCCTTACCAAGCTGCTTCAAGGTAACACGATCTCCGAGCTTATCCGGGCTCTCGATCGCCTGGGCGACCTGGGTTTTGGTCTTTTGTTTACGAGTATTGGTTGGCATGGTTAGGGGGCGGGAGCCGGGGCTCCGGCCGGCCCTCAGAATTGTTGGACCTCGAGGCCAAGATTAGCGCTAGCTTCTGCACAATATTGACGATTCTAGTATATACTACATAATAATCGATATACGTATTAATATCAGGCCTGCAAGGCCACCTGACAGCCGTCAGGGCGACCTCCCTCACAACTATATAAAGGGTATTCACTACCCGCAGGCTCACCACTAGTAAGATTAACTCTAATGACTGAGTAACTACACTTATTTGCCTACTTTATCCAATCACTCTCACCAACATATCAGCCTTTATGTCTGTAACCTTCGTGGAGTTTGTTAGAACGGGATAACTCACTAATTTCTCCCGCTGATGATCAAGTTTAGTTTCAGGACAGTAGCGAATATATTGCTAACTTTGTTGGGCATAAAGCCCAGGCCGCCAAGAGCTACCTCGGAGAACTCCAACGCGAACTTTATAGCTCCGGCCGTATTCACTAATCTTATTCCTGTTCCGTTGCCGCGTAACGACAGCCACAAGTAGCATACAAAGCAGCATGCCATCCAAGAGTTTTGAAGAGCACAACTGAGCCGCGTCAAGTGGCCTGAGAACTTCCAAATGTACCCCGGTACCGTATTGCATACCCTGGGTATTGCCCTCTCCTCACTCAGCAGCTCAAGAGGATCGGCATTCCTCGGTAGCAAACCCAATCTGCCAAGCTGCCAAAGATCCTGGTTCCGTAACATCCATGACCAGTGTCGGCGAAGGACGAGGTATCATGATTGCTGCCGTGTAGCCAAACCATGAGGTTGTAGGACACCTAGCCAAAGACATCTCTCCGTCGAAATGTTTCACGGTCTGCAACCTTCCCTCCGGGACTTCAGACTGCAGCCCATGACCAAGCTTAATAACGTGTCTTGTCACTAACTCCGGCATCTCAGGCGGTGCGTACTGAACCCCATCAAGGGACCGGCTGACAGCAGCATAGTATTTCAAAGGGCAAGAGCCGTCGTTGGTTGTCCACCGGTCCGATACGATCTCGGCCTTGTGTTGAATCTGGGCTTGAAAGTCGGTTTTTTGGTCTATGTACAAGCTATTGCTGAAGGACCGGGGACTTTTGTGAAAGTTCACTTGTGATAGCATATGCAACACGAGGCGCGTCAGTACCCTGTGGTAATGGACCTCCTTAGCATGTCTTGGAAAGCTCGAATGCTCAAGTTTTACGAGCTTGTCTGAGTGTGATCGAACTATCCTCACACCCGAAATGATCCAGTCTTCCAACTAGATATTGTGGTATCACCCTTCCAGAACCGAGTGAGTAGGCTAGTCCGTGGTGTTTCAGGTAAGACTGCCTATCGCTATCGCTTGAAGAGCCACTTATACATGGCTGACCCTTGCTGTAAGTAAGGGGGGTTTTCAGAGGCTTCGACCAGATGATGAAACATTCTCGGCTCATTTCTATATGGTAATTCGGCCATCCTGACCTACTACCATTCCATTGACTAACCTAACGCGTGGTGACGCTCCAAGGAAGTGAGAAGCAAAGAGTATAGCCGAGAGCGTAGGTCAGCAAAACCATGCAAGCCGCACTAGTCACTACGCGCATTGAAAAGAAGTCTCCTGATATCACCCGGAACATCCAAAACGAGTCCCGCGAGAATAATGGTGTGTTATAGTACTGGTAGGTGATGGAGCAATGCTCCATAGCGTAAAGTAGCAGGCGCCACATGAAAAACGGTATAGAACCCATCCGTGGAGAAGTCTGCCACCCTGACAGAGGGCGGTTCCCTGGCCATATCGAGAGTCTTTGCGTTGGTAAAAGTAAATTTGCCAAAGGTAGGTCGAATTCAAGAAATCACACAACCTTTAGCTCTTCGGATTTATCAAGTTTATCGATACAATTAGGATCGAATAATCGATATCATTGCCGCCTAGATACCCTTGTTAAACTAAACTAGAGCAGCTGAAGGCGAAGGCAATCATGCCGAACAGGAAGAGGCGAGATAAACTTCAATGCGCCTGTCCGACAAACTGGTGTGCTCAATCGTTGGATCTGGTCCTTCCTTTCTCCGGGACGATGGTGAAACAGATGCATTGGTTTGTGCAGCGTCCGAGACTGTGTTCTCGTCACACATGGGCTCCCCCTCGGCTTGAATCGTTTTGTGGCGCGCGGAAACTCCTCTATTTGCAAAGACACTGAGTCTATCTTCTCCATGAGGCTGCGAGAGATGAGACGCAATAGGATCCTTGCATATAAAGAAGACGTGGCGATACCAAGAAGGCCGCAAGAAGCTGATGCCATAGTGCCGGGGTAATTATCAACTGGACTCTTATGTGTGCTCTGCAAGCCAGTAGTTCATTGAGGGACCCTGGTAAAACCACGTTGTCGGACATTTCAACCAATAATCTCAACAGCATCACTTCCGCCAAACATATATGTAACCTATGAAAAGGCAGGTGTTTCTCTGAGCATCCCATTCGCAGGTGTCCAACTTGGCCAAGCAAGTGACAACTCCTCAATCGAGTCATACTCCGCGTCTGAGGAACACCTGTTTAAGCTGAATTGAGATCAAGGCCACGGCTTATGAGCCAGAGATCAGTTTTACATTTGAACTCCCACATCATATTCGGCCTAGTCACCGGAGAGCTGAGAAGCATACTGACATGGGAGACCAAACACGTGGCAATGAGGGTGATACAAAGATTATACTGATGCTTCACATTGAGAATCGTGGACATCCATGCGTATTTGAGGACTGCACGACGTAGTTTTCATGCAGATGGGAGAGCTACTATAAGGTCTGAGTCCATCACGTTAAATGTCGCCAGTAGCCCCCTCCCTATCTGCGTTTATTTTGGCCTCGTACTCGGCCATACTCTTGATACCCTTGGGCATGCCATTCCAGTCCAATCCCTGCTCGTCCATGAGCCTGGCGCGTGTATCCATAGCCTTCTTCCACGAAGGGCGACTGGTCATGCGCTCATGCCAGGCCTGCACTCTGGGGAACCCCTTGAATTTGTCCTCTGGTGCGCATGAAAGCACAGCATCGGACCTATCGTTCCACGTTGCAAAAGCCAGGTCGGCGTACGTAATCTTGTCGCCAACGAGCCAGTTTCTCATTTGGAGCCACCCCTCCAGTACGCCGTGGATGCGTCGTACTTCGTTCTGGTAGCGCTCGATGGCCGATGGCAGCTTTTCGGCGTGGAGAACTGTGAACCATCCCGCCTGCCCGAAGTACGGCCCTTGGCCACTGACCTGGAAATGCACTGCATAAATATCTCTGTCAGCTTTCCCTCCATCAATTCGCTTCAGAGGCTGGACAAGGGATTCTTACGCCACTGGTTACAGTGATGCTGCTCTTTGAGCATCTTGTAACTCAATATGTGCGCCTTATCGTACACCTCGATTAGGTACGTAATGATTGCGCCAGTTTCCCACAAGGTAATTCCTGTGTTGGGATCCTCGATTGCTATGAAGTGTTTGAGTAAGCTAAAGCCAGTGTAGATGCCACTTTGACGGGAGAACAAATTTACCGGGGACACGACCGTTCGGGTTAATGTCGATAAAAGGCTTCTGCTTGATTTCCTCGAACTTGAAGGACTTGATGTTGTAGGGAACCTGCAGCTCCTCGAGCACGAGGACCACCTAGACCCGGGAAATTCCTGTCGTTAGCTTCCGGCATGACAAAAAACCATGTAGACACCTGACGGGCTCAAGTGAATAACCTTGGCTGTGATTTCGTACCTTCCATGGGTTTGGCCCGGGAGCTGGACACAATAATCAGTACTTAGTTCCAGGTGCTGTGGGGCTCGGATTAAGGTCCACGGGCTATGAACTTCAGACTTACGTGCCATCCATACCAGAATTGGCTTTGTCATTGCTCGAGCCGGTCGCTTTCGCCGTCAATATCCGGGGAGAAATGGATGGAGTGATTCCAAAACACAAAATACAGAGACTGTCGCGAGAAAAAGGTGCAAACAGCAATAACCGGAAGGAAAAACGATCGAATGTGGACGTCCCGGGGAGCTTTCCCAACCTCTTGCCTTAAGTACCCGCGGGCTGACACGGCAGCTACGCCATTTGAGGTTGGTGATTTGATCAAGTATGTACCGGACCAGGAGATTATGCACGAGAATAACCAACAGTGAGAAGGGTCACCTCCACTGGTGGAGGACAGGCGAAGTTACTCGCAATGTCAAGTTCTCGACCCACTTTTTGTAGGCGTTGGCGCAATATTGACACCAGTAATACTCGTTCCTATGGAGGTCATTCACCAACATGTTTATTCCCTGAGTACCGTATGCAAAGATGCTGGCAGGTGTACGTATAACAAGATCACAAGGGTGCCTAGGCAGGGATGAATACTTGGTACCTACCTCACTTACGAAATTGCCGATTTTGACTTTCATTTCATGATTATCAAGTTTGTGATACCTTCAAGATGAACCCAATATGTTAGCCTTCTCCAGATGTCCCATACAATCAAGACAATAGCCAAGGCAGCACTATCATTGAGTAAATACGTCTAGTACTAGAGCAGTGATTTGCAGGCTATTACTAGGTTTTTCTATAGGATTACCTGACCCTTCTTACAAAAAGTTACCTACCTAATGCAACTAAACTGCATCAGGAAGCACTCCAGCACCTAAACCCCACCTAATTCGTCGGCCACCTCACCCAAGACCACCTTGGATTCGACAAGTCGACTCATCAATTCGAGGAAGAAGGCTGATTGATACCCTAGAGGTCATTATTCTGGGGCTCAAAATACGTGTCAAATGGTCCAGATACTCCACGTTGCCCTGGCCCAAGGTGAAACTGCAACTAATCGCATCTACAGACACCCGGCCCCGGGGGGTTACACTCAGGGTTGACCATGCTAGGAGTAGTCCGGTCCGCGCTGTCGTCTTCTCCGCGTGTCTTTTCCTTGTCCTCTTTCACAAGGCTTTACTGTCACGGGGCTGATAGTCCGGAATGCTGCAGGGCGCTGTGAAATAGAGAGTGCGGCATATTCCAATATGGCCAATGGAATCACGATTTCCCGGTCCTCGTTTTGAAGCCGGTGTTAGTAGGAACTAAGTACTTCCTAGAACAAATTTACAATTCGAAGACTATCGGCGTGATTGATCCCTAAATATCTCAAGTGCTGTCAGTGCCATGGCCCATGGGAGTCCCAGCCTGCTTCTTGACCACCCCAAGCCATGAAGTGGCCTTTCATTTGACTATGAACCGAGGACAGAAATGGTGACCCACTTCGGTCATGATATACATGCATCTGCAAATCACTGCGAATGTAACACTGCCTCCAAGCTTGACACGGTCAGTAATATCAAGCTATTATTGAGTCATAGGCCTACATCGGGCTACATACCTCGAGATACTCCGAGGACGAGAGGCTCCCTGCATGATAATGGTAGGTCGTATTGATATTCAATGGTGAAGGCTCTATATAGTTACATATCGTGATGTCTTTTCGTAGATTACTTCGATATTGCGATAGTACGATATCTCCGTTAGGTGAAATACTAATCTCGATTTGCGGGGCTAAGATTCATTTAACACGCTCATGATAAAGGCACCCCTGTCTCTGGAAACACCTTATTTCAACATCCGCATTTCAGCATTTCAACAATTCTTCTCATCTCACCTGTTCCATCCAGGTCATAAGCCCGTTCATTCACACTCCTTTCACCCACCCAACGAATAATGGCTGATACGTCCAACATGGAGGCTCCCAATTTGGACGCCAGTGAGTCTACGGAGGAGAACGTCGACGCTCTAGCTGAGACTGCCCAGGCCGAGACAAACAAGGGAGAGGTACCCGCTGCAGCCACGACTAACCCAGCTCCAGCTCAAGCCACCGCTGCTGAGGATAGCTCACAGTCCGCTACCACTGGACCCATCAAGGACACGCCAACGACCGACGCCTCCACTGCTGCTCCGGTTGCTACAGAGACCAAGGCGGGGGAGGTAAAATCTGCGGAGGAGACTGGGGAAGCCAAGACCGGGGAGAAGATCAAGCCCACTCCCAAGGAAGCCACTGCTAAGAAGACAGTCTTTGATGAGTTTGGCTCCAAACTACAAGGAATCCTGAAGGAAGTCGAGCACGATGAGATGTGGGGCGTGACTCTTGTTACCCCCGTCGCGACACACGTACCTACCCAGATAGTGCTCCAGAAGTTCCTCAATGCCAATGACGGCGAACTCGCTAAAGCAGTAGAGCAGTTCAAGGGTGCGCTGAAGTTCCGCAAGGAGAAGAAGCCACTTGAGTTGGCCAAGAGAACTTTCAACGCCAAGAAGTTCGCCGACTTGGGCGCTGTCACGGTGTATCCTGTCAAAGGCAGCAGTGTGCCCGAGGTATTTACGTGGAACTTGTATGGGAACGTAAAAGGCAAGATGGAGGAAGTGTTTGTTCCGCTGGATGAGTATGCCATCATGAGCTGTCTGCGAAGTTGAAATGAACACGGAGCAGGACTGACGGACACCGGCAGGTTCATGGACTATCGAATCGCTCTTCAAGAGCTCGGCATCCAGCAGCTGAAGCTCTCCGATGCCACCGAGCCCATCACTGTGGAGAATGATCCCTACAAGATCATGCAGGTGCACGACTATAAGAGCAATTCCTTCCTCCGCCAGCCTCCCAGCGTCAAGACTGCTAGTACCGAGGTCATCAAACAATTCGCGCTGGCGTACCCCGAACTGCTGAAGGCAAGAGCCCGCCACTACCCTGCGCCACGGACCAAACAGCTTCCTCCCAACACTGTTGGCTGACTTGTAATATATCGACAGGAGAAGTTCTTCGTTAATGTCCCCGCTATCATGGGCTGGATGTACGCCCTCATAAAGGTCTTCATTGCCGAGAAGACTGCTAAAAAGTTCCATCCTATGGCCAACGGTGCCAATCTGGCTGCAGAGTTCAAGCAGAGTAGCATGGATGAGAAGCAGCTTCCCAAGGAGTATGGCGGAGAGGGCGGAAAAGGTGATGGAAAGATGAAGGACATTCCTGGCCTCGTCAACGTGCTGAAGTTCGTATAATATGAGCTTGACGACGGTCAGGCCAGGCATTCGGGCGTGTTTGGACACCTTCTGGGGTTAGGGAGGGGGGGGGGGAGACCTTGGCAATACTGATATTGACAGTTGTAATACGGTCATCTCTATTTCCCATGGCCCGAGTCGTTGGTGATTCGATTGTACCGGCCTGTCACCTTCCACGATGCCATTTCATGGCTACATACTCGCTTCACCTCAAGCTGTATCAGATCAGCCTTGGTATTGTTGATGCTGGACCTGATTATGAAAAGCTGACCACGAAAGAGTTCGATTCAGGCCGATGGCTGAACCCCTGAGATATCACCGCACGCACGCCAAATCCCGTGTAGTCCAATATGTACTCGGCATTACAATGATGGAAGACCGGAAACATACTCCATGATGGTCCCGCCCACTTCCCGAATCCAGTGTCTCGCCCGTCGAAGACAGCTTCGTCAAGACCCCTCCCCCAGAAAGACACCACGAAATCCAATTTGCTGGATGCTAGCTACGGTAACAACGCCATCAAATCTTCGGTTGGATCTGCTCCCACTCGAGGCCTTGCCTTGGGTGTCAGGGATGGAGATTCGAGTGATACGTGTTCCAAGGTTGTTGTCTTGGGGATCCCGGGCCGCCCTCCCCCCCCCCGGACTCGAACAGTAGCGCTACCCCTAACCCAACTGCGTCGGTGGGGACGCAGGGGGGGGGGAGTGCGCAGACAGGGGGTACGAACTACCCCACCATGTCACGTGCTTACTTACACCTTGAGCTCCCCCACCTACCGTCAGCCTCACCTGCATCCTCGATGTTCACCTGCGTCTTCACCTCAGCCCTGCTAAGTAAGTCCTCCCTCGTCGAGAACACACCACTTTTTCTCGCAGCACGGGCTTCCCCCCTCCATGTTCTCATAGGAAACACTATCGCCTTGTCGCGTCACCTATTCAAACGAAGCAACCCTCCACCACTCCAACCCCGGAGCATCCCTACAATGGCCCCTCCCATTCCTGACCGCAAAACGACTGGCCTCTAGAGGAGGCAGCTCGACCAAGATCCGGACGAGGAGGATTGGAGAAACCAAGAAAGAAGCTGGATACTCGGCTATGATCCCACCGCCTGGTTAGGCAACGCCATTATGTACAACAAGGACAAGTTCATGCGAAAGCTGCTCGGCAAAGCAGCCGTTGACTCGTCTCCTTCGTCCTCAGTCCCCGACAACTCGAACCACGGCGTCACTTCTGCTCCACATGCAACAGGCACCATCTTCCGCCCTAGTGCATCCCAAGATGCCGCCTACGATGCTGGTGTTCCCATCTCCAGTATCGACCGATCTCCCGACGGCCACAGTGCCATTCTCGCCGGTCGCCACATCCTCAAGACTGTCAACCTCGACGGCACTACGGTCCAAGATGGTATCGACCTGCGTGCTGCCATTCTGGCCCAGCCAGTTGTCAAAAACTCGACTACCTCCGTATCTGACCAGTTGTCAATCAAGGATGTCAAGTGGCTACGAGGAAGAGGCGACACCACGATCTTCACCGCATGCGCCAACGGCAAGATCTTCCAGTACGACTTGACCCGACTCGGTGGAGGCGTTGACGGCGCGCCAATGGAGGTTATACACATGCGGGAGGACTCGCGACAGATCAACACGCTCGACATCAACCCTCGATCCTCGTACCTTCTTGCAGGCAGCCAGGACGGCATCGTGCGCTGCTTCGACATCATGAATCCGGTCCGAACGCACACCGGTCACCTTACCTTTCGAGCCGTTCAGGCATTCAAATGCAATGCCGGTGGAGTCCAGTGTATACAGTGGTCGCCTCATGTGGATGGGGCTTGGTCCTTTGCCTGCGGCACAGAACAGGGCGTTGTCCTCAAGTGGGACATTCGAAAGGCCACGGCTCCCGTTTTGAGGATAAACGCCCACGACAAGGCCTGTGCCACACTGGCCTGGCATCCTGACGGTGACCATCTTGTCAGTGGTGGCTGGGATAACAAGTGCCATGTCTGGGACGTGTCTGGCAAGGCGGACAAGAGGCAGAAGCCTAAATGGGTCATCAATACTCCTGCGCCGGTTTCTGATGTTGCATGGCGGCCTGGAATATGGTCTGCCACCGCGCAGGGAAAGAGGGCGGCGCAACTCGCCGTTACGTACGACGATAGTAGTCATGCGCGACATGGCATCAATGCTTGCCACATCTGGGATCTGGCTAGGCCAACCATGGCTTTCAAAGAAGTATCCAAATTCGACGCTCCGCCTGCCGCACTGCTGTGGCACGATCAAGACCTGCTATGGACAGCTGGCCATGACGGCCTTTTCAACCAGTTTGATATTGCTTATGCACCTAAAGTTGTGGATCGCACGACCATGTCCGTACTGGCCTTTTCCTCTCGGGGAGATGTAGTGAGCTTTCTGGACGAACGTCCCCACTCGCGACGACCACACCGATCAGTCCCAGCCGAGATGGTACCAGCACATGCTTCCTACAGCTCCACCCCGACAGCTCCAATGCTGGGCATCAGTCGAAGTGACTCGGAAGACGAGGTTGCAGGTAGCTTCTTGGGAGCGCGGAGAGCCAAGCAAAAGCACCGACGGACCATCACTGCCAGTCGTTCAGCTCATTTGCTCAGCACGACGCCTCCTGGCGGGCCGGACGCTCCGATTATGGCACTTGAAGAGTCCGTCAAAGCCGCTGGGTTGTTCCGTTCCCAACAAGCCATGACTATAGGCCCAGTCCCGTCTGCTGCCAAGGTAAGTGTCTATGAGTATCTCTCAACCCACTATCTTGTGGCACTCAACGAGATCCTACCTTACAAACGAGGTGGCCCTTCACTGGACCTCCGAATCCAAGCCATTCTGGAGCATTATGCCAAGGCAGCGGAGACAGTTAGTCTGTTCCGCCTCGCTCAGACTTGGCGCGCACTGGGCTTTGCCGTGGATTTGCTCCTTGTCAGAAGAGCCCAATACCACCTAGATCGGCGTACCGGAGAGCTGGAAAAGTCAGAGAAAGCGAACGCGAAGATGTTACAGGCCAAATCCCCAGCTGCTATCCAGCCTCATCGTGTGATCCCCAAGCTAGGCCAGGTCCAGCTGGCTCGGTCCAGCTCTGCGCAACCCGACCAGGCTCCGGGAGGAGGAAGCGTAAAAAACCCACTAACTGGCGACAAGTCAAATCACCTTCGCTCCTTGTTGTCCGAGGAATTTGTTAGCACATCTCAGACCACCACTCCCCTTGTTCGGCCTGTAGACGATGGCGAAGAGCCGATCGAACCCTTGGATCATCATTTCGAGTACGGAAAAAAGTTGACGCCTGTACAAGAAGGTGGAAGCTTTTCGCTTCCCCCGCCACTGCAGGCTCGTCCGCCAAGGAGGCGCCTCGACTCCGAACCAATCTCTCACTTCAGTCAAGACAGTGATACCTACGCGAGCACTGAAGGTTACGACTTCTACGACACGGATGCCATCAGTAAAGCAATTGACGTCCCTGGGGCTGATGGCGAGGGCAATCTTGATTCGGCTGTAGGTACTCCCAGCAGTGTGAGGAGAATCGTGCCGAGACATGATTCGGATGAAAGTTTTGGGCAAATGTTCTCCATTTCAAGTGGCAGCAGGCAGACCACCGGCCTTACTGCATCATCGTCTGGCTCGACGCAGAGGAGGCCCTTTAAGGCCAGTCATGCAGCCCCACAACATCCACAGCTCGCACGAAGCGCCAGTATTGGAGAGTATGAAAGCCGCATACGGGGCGCGAAACTGCAAACAGATGAACTTCCGAAACCTCAACAACATGTGGCATCTACGCCAGCCGGGGCAGGCGATCAGACAACGCAATCAACAGATGAGGAGTACCATATAGCAACACAAACAACCATGGACAGCATTGACTCGAAAAAGGGCGAATCCCATCCGATGCCCGACAGTTTTCCCGGGGACACCCAGCAGGCTGCTTCGGTCGGCATGAGTCCATTCAACTCATTCGAATTCGGCCATGACCCAGAACAGCCCCAAGAAACGGACTACCTGCCATGGTCCGACGATCCGCGTTATCCACACCCTATTGCATGGGAAGACCAAAATTTCACCGATTCCAAAACGCTTCTTGATCCCTACAAGCTAATTTCCCGAGCCCTGAACTTCGAAACTAAAAAGTCGGCCCTCAACGCCTCGATAATGGTGCTCCTGCTGCGACCTCTCATCCGTGACGACGAGATTATCGACCCGTTCCATGCCGCCGCAATCATCAAACAGCACCACTCTCGACTCATGGGAATGAAACTTTTCACAGAGGCAGCTCTTCTCCGGAAGCTTTGTGTCAAAGGGTGGCCAGGAGCACCCTTGCAAGAATGGGGCGAGGACTACCCCGCACTCTACAGGCCGGCACAGTCAAATAACAAAGCTGCATTCTTATGCCCTGACTGTCGCAAGCCGAGGGAGGTAAGCCGTCGAGACATGGACCGAAAAGCGGGCAACCGCATCTGGCGATGTGAGAGGTGTAGTGCTGCCATGGGGCCTTGTGCCATTTGTCAACATCGTGATGCGCCCGAGGCTGCCGCGGAGCCTGTCGAGGTTTCGACAGATCTGCTCCGTTCTGCTATGGATAGCCGGGAGGAGGAGAAGCTCTTGTCTGCATGGTGGTATTGTCCCGGTTGCGGGCACGGGGGTCACGCATCCTGTCTCGCGGGGTGGCACTCTGAGGTCATCAATGGTGAGCCGAACGCTTCAGTCGATGGGAGTAGTGACGGTCTGTACAGTGATGGCTGCTGTCCGCTGGATGGATGTGGACACGCGTGCCTCCCTGGGAAGTACCGCGCCGAAGCCGCAGTGGCTCGGACAGAGGATGTCGGCCGTGCCGTTCGAGAAGTCACCCGCAATACATCTCAGCCAGCCGGCACGCCAGGTCGGGGGTTCGGCCCGGGGCGGTATAGCACCGGGGCCCTCGACGAGCTAGCCCAGCGGGCAAGCAGGAGGCGGGCCGGTGACTCAGGTCTTGAGAGCAGCATCCATGACCTTGGAAACGAGATCCCGCAATCTCGCGCTGTCGAACACGTGCGAGAATCTTTGGCCAGTGGGAATGCGAGCCCACTGGGAGGGCTGGGCAGCGAGAGGCCGAGTGGTCCTGCAAGCGTGTTGAGCACGAGTCCTGGACGGGGTGGGATCGTCAGTGATAAGGAACGTCGGAAAAGCGTCAAATTCGCGGGCAACGCGACGGTCGTTCCAGACGAGACGAACCTATCGAGGAGGCAGTAGGACTGCAGACTCATGCCCCAAGGATCGGTGCTCAGGAGCAAAACCACCCTGTCACATTTCCTTCCTTGCTCGTCGCCTTTTAGGAAGTCTGATAGAATGGGCTGGGTAAGGCTGATTGCCGGCTCTGGGCGGGGAAGGTCGACCGGGAGAAGAAAGCGAGAGACCTACTTCGGCGGGCGTATATTAGGAGAAAGGAATTGTGTGACGGCAACCGGATAAGCGTGTGATGGATTCATTCCGATGGCGCATGTGGGTTGTTATCCATTCGGAGGCGTTGGCAGCCGATACAGTGGCAGAACGACTCGGCGTCGGTTGCAAGACCAGCTGATTACATTGCATGGTTCTACTTCGGTAATTGCGGGGAATCCAAAATATTCTTTCTTTCCAGGATCTGGAATATCACTTGTTTGATCTCAACCTTCGTGTTCTCGGTGACTCAACCGCGTTTTCCTTTCCACAAATTGACAACATAACCCCCAGATTACCACCTGGGCACTTTTCATCCAAGGCACACAGCAGGTTCTGCATGCTTCTTGATGAGGCAAATAACAGGAGCAAAAACTCGGCTGAGTATAATGCCAGCAAGTCCCGAACCTAACCTGCCGACTGATTTCGACTGATTTTCCCGTCTCGCTATCAAGTCTGTGCTCAAGTCCTCAACACTCACCAAACCAATTGGGATGCTTTGATTGTTACGCACCGACCCGGGCAATTTAGCCGGCGCCGACTTAGACATACCTCGAATGGTCCGCCTCGATGAGAGAGGGTCGAGCTCAAGCAAGCCCAGTCCGTATGTACCAGAATCATCGGCGTGTTATAAAGGTACCCAACTGATCGCACTAGATGGACCAACTCTTTGTTCCCAGTCTCGACCTCACTGCGCCTTGGAACAGGCCTGCTCAGTTGGTTAACCTGGGTTGACATAAGCGGATTTGTGCACTGATCTGCACTGTTGTGCCTCTCCATTATCACCGATGTCGCCTTCCCTCAACTAATACTTCATCCACCTACCTACCACCTCGTCCTCAGGCATATCGTGATCTTTTCCAGCTGGCGTGTCTCTGCTGTCTGGGCTCACTCGTGTGTATGAAGACTTCTCAAATGGTATCAAAGGTCTGCATGAGCCTCGCCTCTGCAATGATCCGTGCCCTTCAGCCCCAAGTCCTCAATTGCTATACGGCGCTGAATGCATTCCGGCATCAGCGCAAGGGTCCTGCATCGTCACTGGGACCCAGCATACGATGGGCGGCAGCAGCCATCGCCAGCTTGGCTATTATCTGGTTCTTTTGGAGCCTGCAGGGGCAGTCTCCACAGTATGATAGCGCGGAGCGCGAAGTTGACATGGCACAGGAGGTTGGATACACAACGGTTACAGCTGCAAAGTCCCAATTCTTCGCAAATTCCGGATCGCTTCGCTCAAATTCCCGACCAATGTCCAAAGTTGACCACACCGAAGGTGTTCCATCAGTCGAACTCACAGGTTCTTTACAACCTGGATCGCTTCACTTGAAGATCGATCAATCCTCCACCGACGACGCCGAGGAAGTTGAGAGATCCGACCGCCCACTGATCCTCTACGCCTACGCCGAGAGCGAAAACGCCCGGGCTAACCTCGAGTTCTTCCTCAAGAAAGGTTTGCACGGGAAAGCAGACTTCGTCTTCATCTTCAATGGAGAAGCACCGGAGGCTGTACAGCTTATACCCACGAAGCGTTCCAATGTGAGGGTAGTGCAGAGGGACAATACCTGTTATGATATCGGCTCCTTTGGGAAAGTGCTCAGGTCGCAGATCAAGGTCGGTGGGGATGGTAATAACGGGAAAGGCGTCCCCCTGTGGCATAGGTATAAATGGTTCATTACTATGAATGCATCCATCAGGGGACCATTTTTGCCGGTGTGGAGTGAAGAGTGCTGGACCGATGCATTCCTCCGCAAAGTCACCGATGATACAAAGGTGAGTTCTCTTGGTATTGTCACAACTTCGATGATTGATCAATGGTTTCACCGAATCCAACGAGCCAACTGACAACGATTCTACCAAGCTCGTGGGATTGTCATATCACTGCAACCCGTCACCACACCTCCAGTCCATGCTGCTAGCCACGGATCACATCGGTATGTCCATCCTGCTAGACCCGGCGCTGGCATTCAGTGTGCCAAACGATGACCCACCTCACGGGACCGTTGATGATCCGGTGGGATATTCGAGGTGCTATGAACAGTTTGACCAGGCAGTAAGCCCCCACTCCCCTATCTTTCCAGTCCCCGCTACTCTCTCTGCAGCCGTATAACCTGCCAGACTGCTAAACAAACCACAGGTCCACAGCGAGATTGGCATGGCCCGTCTTATCCGCTCGCAGGGTTACAAGGTCGACGCAATGCTCACCTCGGTGCACATCCTTGGTGCGGCAGACTACTGCCAGAAGGCGGCCTATCCGACCGATCACCTGTGGGATGGAATGTACTTCGGATTTAATGTGCATCCCTACGAGATGCTGTTCATGAAGACGAACCGGGATATCGACCCGGAGCTTGTGAAACGTATGACGGAGTGGCATTTGCGCTCCCCAGCTAGTAGTTGGGACACGTGTGGGTGGTGATAAGATGCCCGGAACCTTGGAAGGGGAGGGGCTTAAGAGAGGGTTGTTATATGGTTGGAATGAAGACATTTTCTCCTGCATGTACAAACTCATGTCTCCATGGAATTGCTCAGTCTTTTCCACAATTTGCATCTTTCTACCAACTGCTGAGGCACTTTCTCCATCACGGTGTCGTATGTTTGAAAATTTAACCTGTTCCCCCTACCAGTATCTCCCCATGTCTGCCAAACCGGCGCCTCTCCGTATTTGTAAGTATTCGGATCAAGTGCCCTGACGAAACTGATCCAATAATTCATGACCACTGGAACTATCGCCTCGTTGGTCGTATAATAGCTTTCGGACACACTGCCAGCATATCCAGGCCCGAAGATGGCTGCTGTCTCGAACGTGTGTGGAACTCCAACACCTGCGGCGAGCATGGACGGGTCGAGCACATTGTACCGATAATTCCACACATTTTCGGCATCATAGAATGAAGCCATCGAATCGGCCATAATGTTACCTGGACAGGTGAAGGCTGCGTCACCGTATGCAGCAGCTGCGGAGGGGAAGTAGGCGGCGTGCTCCGGGACCGCTTTCGTAAGGGGGTAGACCGAATTAATCTGGCTTAGCTGTGTTTTGTAAAGGCCGGGATAATTGCTTTCGAGAAATTGGGATACTTCAGTCTGCGTGGAGGCATTGGCGGCGAAATCAGTTCCCTCATTGGTGTCGTCGCCTACTAGGAGAGGCACTCTGATGAACCTTCCCGACGAGAAGGAATTGTATAGTCTGTCTGGGACCAAAGTCCCAGGACCCGTTGTTACAGGCAGCCAATACCACAGCGGCGCTGGGGAGTTGTCGCTTGCTCCTGGGAATGGAAGTTCCATGTTCGCTTCTTGGATAGTATACAGGTCAACGAGTCGCAGGCAACCTAAGGCGTCGTCGGCGTCGGAGCAACCCGTGTCATTAACAAAGCGGTCGAACTGAAACTCCATCTCTGTCACGGTACGCTGGGTCGGCCAGAAGGTTGACTCGGAGACGGCACCGACGAAGAGACCTCTGTCAACACCATCGTATGCGGTGAGGTGATGGGCGACTGAGCCAGCCCCTGCTGAAGCGCCGTGTATAACAACGTGGTCCGGATCACCACCGAACTATAGTTCTTCTTAGTCAACAAATATGGATGCTCAATGGCAGGCATCGTTTAAGTCTTGGGGGAGGGGGGGGGAAAGGCTGGTATGTTCTTTTTACCTTGGCAATGTTCGTTTGCACCCAGTGAAGGAGCTTCCTCTGATCCAACAATCCAGCATTGAGGGCACCATCCTCCTTGACTTTCTCGCTCGCCAGGAACCCGAGAGCCCCCACACGGTAGTTGAAATTCACAAATACAAGGTTGTAACCGGAATTTCGAACTAGATGTGTACCGTTATGCTGGGAACCTGCATTTTCTATCACGTCGGTGCCGTTGTAGTTTGCATTTGAATTCGTTGCATACCCACCCCCCTGGATGTATACCCATACTGGGAGCTTCGAGGATGGAGTTGCGCCTGAAGGTGTGAAGACGTTGACATAAAGACAGTCTTCTGTCCGGGTGTCTGAGGCGTCTTGGCCGACCCCGACGCATATGGGACCGAACTGAAGAGCAGCGGGAGTGTCAGTGCTTCTGAGTATGTTCACAATACGGGATGTGAGGTTCCGTCCACAGTTACATTTGAAGCGTTTTGAATCCCCGACTCTGGTCTTGGATCTTGAGGAGCACGGAATCTCAGATCACCCAGTGGTGGTGAAGCGTATCTCATGCCCAGATACTGGTCTACTCCTCCTGAAAGTCTGGTTCCTCGATATTTTGCGTATCCTAGATCTACGGTGGGCGAGGAAGTCTCGTCCTCAAGCGCCGTATAACGAGGATAACCAAGGGCGCAGGAAGCGCTTGCAGAAAGGAGGAGGTACAATCGAGTCAGCATGGCGTTCTTAGCTCAGGATATTGTGCCTGGCCGATAACCTTTAGGGATTCCGGAATCTACAATCAGTACAACATTGTATATTGGATAGTACACCCCGTTTTATATTGAAACCTGACATATTCACCCAGGACTTCCCCTCATTCTTTGCTAGGTCTAATACTTGGGTACCAATGGAATTCAGCTAGGCGCGTGAACCTGCATGTCTAGTAGTTAATGCAGATTGACATTGCCGATACATCAGGCCACTACGGGGACTACCAACCGGTCTCTTCGTTGGTGAAGAATTGGTTAGATTTTGATCTTCATCTCCGCCTTGCATACGAGCTGCTTAGGATGGTCTTCGTGGTACAAACCGTCAGTGGTGTAACCGGAACTCCACAGCAAAACAAGGCGAAATGCAAGGAATGAGACTGCGGGGCGACGTTGAGGTGTGTACAGCAAGCACGGCATGTCTCGGGACCCTTCCGTTCTTATTCTCGGGCATATAGCACTGAAGTATAATTCGTTTCTTCCCCCGCACAAGTCGACACGGTTGATGCATTATGCCGAGCTACGTTACGTACGTGGGTTGTTAACGGCATAAAATAGACCGAAGAGAAGGTAAGGTGGCTTGTTTTACAAAGTTATTCTAGTATAGATCCGGATACTTGCAGACAAAACAAGGAAATAACTGGGGTACCCGGGCCGTCTACCTACATATATATCAAACATCAGCCCTAATTACTTACATCGTATCCACCCTGTCTCCCTGTCTTCTAATCTCCCTGCCATCCAGTCAATATCCCGCTATGGATTACTTTTTAAGGGGTGAGGCGGCTAAGAACATGACGCAGATGAAGAATACCTTGTAAACCCTTGGTAAATCTTATTCTGTGATAGCATCTCATTCTGCACCGAACGCGGCTGTCCCCGTATAGGTGCCCTGCGCAGGACCTTGGCTTGCCCATCACCGAACGCATCATGCTGCGCACACCTTGGGGATACAGACTTCTCCACGTGATTATTGAATATAGGGTACTCGCCGGCGAATAGGAGTGTGTATCCGTGGATAGAGAAGGTTATGGCCGCGGCATGATGCGCGTTGCCTAGTTTGTAGGTCGTTTTGATGTACACCTGGGCACCAGAACGGGACCGCTGCTGTATATAGAAAGATTTGCTAACTTCAGTATCGGGCCGGTCTCTCGAAAATCAATTTCGATGTATAAGTGAACACGAAGACGTGGATACACGCTCAGGTTACTTCCTATCAAGTGTATAGAGCCAGGATGAGGTTTCGCCTTCACGAGGGATGGCTGGGCCGAGGAGACTATCATACAGAGAGACAAATCAGGCCGCGGTTCATTCTTCACTTCCTCTCAGAACCAATCACGTCGCCGGAACGTCAGATATGGCCCGTCGTGGTGGCCGAGGAGATGTCATACAACTGGACTTCATCAGGTCTTCCCCTCCCATCAGTATTCTAATTACTCATCATTTACCAGGTATGTTGGCTTTTCTGAGGAAACTGCTTTGTATATCTAGCCAAGAAAACTGTCAATCCTGTCGCTGTCGATATCAGGCTTCCGAGCACAGAGCGGTGATTCAAGGATGTGCCAGCACAATACCCTGGAGTAAACATCATGCACCCACCTGAAATAAATTCAGCCTGTAAGTTTGAAAGCTCAGCATATCTGTTCACGGCAGGGCCGCGTCAGTACATTCCAAAGTGAGGTACGTGCAAGGATGGCGTCGTCACGGTACGTACGTATAAGCGAAGGCCACGGCAACAGATATTCTGGGGCTTGCAACTGTCATCTTTCCGTTATCTTTTGGCGCGAAGGTCCCTCTTGTTTTGTAAAAGGTGCAATTAGTGTTTCATTACCCCTAGGCAAGAGCTTATGAAAGTCTGTGTGTGTCGCTAAAGGGTACCAAACTAGATTCCTTCCCTTTCCTAGACGTCCCACGGGTCCCACGGGGAGGTAGCTATTCCACGTGTGTAGCCGGACTTTTATGAAGACAACAACGTCCACGGGTTTATTATCAAGACAAGCTAGGACACTATGCTCAATGTCACACTTTATCCGCCTTCGGGCGACTATATCACGGGCAACAGATCACTGTAAACAATTCTAATTCGACTCGTGTGCGAGGGAGGGAACAGATTTCTTGTTGCAAAGATTTTGGGTTTTACTTTCGGGGAATCTACTCGGCTACGCATCGTTGTCAAAAGAAATATAATCTCGATATTCGCCAGTCCTGAAATACATGATCACGCTGTCGTTTTAACTCATCGGTTGAAGTGTGATTGTTGTTCCATGTAAGACGGGTCAATAGACCATATTATCGGCCTGTCAGTCCCGCCCATCTTTCGATCCGCTTACCCCTCCACCAAGTGGAATAGCTAAAACCGAAGGTTGTTGTTCCGGCCGGATGATGTCGCGAACGAAGGAAAGGGAGAACGGGTAGAGGCCTGTATATCACCGTAAAGACCAGTCACTGACACGCTGTTGTTTCCACCCAGTCCATCCCTTCCCTAGCAATTTGGTAATTGTACTCTTTAGGGTCATAACCCAGCACGATTGGGCCCGTGGGATCCTCCTGGTCGCCGTGATTGGACCGAGTAGCTGAGGCCTGGCTTGGTGACCTATCCGGAGTATTGCCGGCTGCCCATGGCGCTGGATGCTGCCCTCCGGGCTGTGGATGGGTAGCTTTGCTCTGATCCTTGCCGCGTGGCGCTAGATGCGGCCCTGCGTCTGGCTGCGCATGGCTGATTTTGTTTTGATTGTTGCCATCTGACGTTGGATGATATGAGGCTTGTACAGGCCTAGTATTGTCGCGACAAGGTAGGATGCTCTGAGCAGGAGCTCCGGTGCAGAATTGGCACTATCAGTTGTACTTGTGCCAACAGCTATTGGCGTGGGGCTCTTGTACCATTGTCGCAGAGAGTAAGTTGTAGGTTCGTTTGTTACGGTGGTGAGAAGTTTGCGGTAAAGTGTATGGTTATAAGAGATAATTAAAGGGCATGTGCGCTACTAGAATATATATACTTATTTAACACCCGGGTAGATCAAAGGATAAGGGACGCTAAGATTCAGATGCTCGCAGTTGGCCCTCGGCCGTCTCGTGCCCAACAAATGGGGAGCTTTGGCGGCTTTGCTCCCAGCCAACTGGAACCCCCCAAAGTGTCCAGCAGAACTGAGTGACTGAGACTGGTCATCTTGCACATTTCTCATCTATGCTGTCCCACCTCGCGGCAACAGGGGGGGCCCTGGAGCAGCAACAACGACGAGCCGAAGGGGACAGCAACGTGACACCGAAAATACGACTCCTCAAGCTGCCAAATAAAACCCAACATGGAGTGTGTTGACATAATATCATGCTTGAGCACTTTCCCTTGCGCCTATCGTGCCTTGTAAAGTTAATATTTCAAGATGTATTCGTGTGGATCTTGTCTTCATGTATCGCAGATATGTTTCCGGACAATATGTACCTAGGGTACTGCGGCGCCGGTGAATGTACTACTCAGGGTAGATACTGGCATAATATATTGACCGGATTTGGAATTGGTGATCTATTAGACTATCAGTTTAGATAAATTTGGATAATTTGATCAACTGTACAAGATAATTAGCGCCCTAAACCAGATCCTTCGCCTACATCCCTTAACAGCCTCCTAGTTCAGCAACAGCGCTACTATACTCAGTCAGCAACCGAATATGTTCTTAGCCAGTAGAAGCTTGCGAGGGATCATGCATGAAATCAAGCTACTGCAAAGCGATATCATCTTAGGTCTGTGTAACCGGTAGGTAGAGCGTGTGATGAGCTGCAATGCGCAATCATAACCCAGCGATGGCGCCACCGGCTCGGCAAACCAACTCGATTATTTTTCATCATTATATCGCGGCATCTCACAAAGCATCAATCACTACCAGTAAATTCGTCGCTCGACATTCCCACAGCACACGATAAATAACCCGATAGTGGGCTCGGCTGATCACGTTCTGCCATGGCTTTTTCCGGACTCAAGACGGCGATATGGGGTGCCCCGTCAGTCGAGCGGACCCTGCTTATCAAGCTGGACAGCACCGTCCTCATCTACTTCTCGATCATCTGGTTTCTTTTTGGCATTAACCGTGCCAGCTACAACACCGCCTATATCAGCGGCATGAAGGACGATATTGGCTTCCAAGGCAAGGATTACAACTACATGTCCACCGTTTACCTGATCTGTTATGCCGTCTTCCAAATGCCATCGACTACGGCCTTAACCCTCATACGGCCCAAGTATGTCTTCGTTGTAGCCAATGTCGTATGGAGCGTCTTGACCCTCGTCACCTTTCGTGTCGAACATGTATGGCAGGTTCTTGTGCTCAATGGGTTCGAAGGAGCCTTCTCAGCCGTTGCTTATGTCGGGGCTCACTTTATTTTCGGTTCGTGGTTCAAAACATCGGAGCTTGGAACCCGGGCTGCTATCTTCTGTGGCTTTGGCAACCTCGGCAACATGGCCGGTGGTTGGATCCAGGCCGCCCTTCTCAAGTCAGTCTCTGGCAAGGGTTCATTGCCTCCTTGGCGTTGGATGTTCATCGTCGTCTCAATTATGACTATACCCTTCGCGATCTTCGGTGAGGAACACCACCCGACCTCGGGGCTTGAGCAATTGTACTGGTATTGACCACCTAACCCAGGATGGTGGGCGGTTCCCGACCTACCGCATCACAGGTCAGCGCGATTTCTCACCGAGGAAGAGAAGGACTATGCAGTCCGTCGTCTTGGTGTGTCCCGAAAACAGACATGGGACCTTACAGTTTTCCGCCGCGTGCTTCTGAGCTGGCAGTTCTGGCTACTCCCCACCGTGTTTATGCGTGAGTCTGTCCCAGAGTTTCCCAAGCGTTGCTCATAAACAGAGCCAGCTACTGACCGCGCATTGTCCAGTCTACTCACTGTGTGTGCAGTCGCTGGGCAACAACGTCATGGCTCTCTGGATGGCCTCACGCGGATATAGTGTGATTGATCAGAATAATTACCCGACTGCCATATACGCAGTAGCTATCGTCGCAACTCTGATATACACCACCATTTCCGACCGCACAAAATCGCGATGGGAGTGCTCTCTAGCCATCGGCGTGACCTTCGTCATTGGTAGCTCGATTCTCGTCGCTCACCCGGCCGGCGTGGCCGGCTACTTTTTCGCCTTTTACCTGCTGGGATCTACATATGCTCCCCAGGCCTTATGGTACGCTTGGATGGCGGATCTGACTTCGCATGATGTGCAGCTGCGGGCCATCACAACGGGCTTTATGAACTCGTTTGACTTTGCCTTTGTGAGCTGGTGGCCCATTATTTTCTATCCGGTTACCGATGCCCCGAACTACGAGAAGGGCTACGTTGCCAGTCTGGTGACCGGAGTCCTCACTATCCCGGTTATCCTGTTGATCGCATGGTTAGAAAAGAAGGGGAGGGATAAGGGGGAGCTTGGAAGGATTGCAGTGGAGGAAGGGGCTGTCGAGCCGCGATCTGGTGAGCGCGCGATCCCGGCGAGTGGGACGAAGGACAACACCGTATCTCGTGCGCTACCCGTTCCCCAGGTCTAAGTCATGTTTCATGGTCCGGCGATGCAATCTGGAACTGTAGCTTGGTTGACCGCATGAATTATCTCAAAGGTCGAGTTTGGTAGTAGTTGATACATGGTCATACCTGCTTGGGTTGTGAGGTGATCTGAGCAACTTTCGGGCCCAGCTCCCATCAGCAAATAAACCAAAACTCCCTCTGTGCACTGTGTTCGAGGGTTCATTGTGTAATATGGCATAAGACATTAATGGGACTCGACATCAGTGACCTGTTGCGCTGTGAGTTGACTCGGGAATTCACGAAAGTGAATGAATTGCCTGCCTTGATTCCAGATGGCACGGCGTACTGTTCATATAAGTTCAAAGAGAATTGCTCGGCGGCTGATGGAACTAACCTTTGATCGGAAGACTGCCTTGCGTAATGTGGTCCACTGGACGTTCGATAGCTGCATTGACATGTTCAGAGTACGTGTTCTTGAAAGTGTGAAGAAAGGTGTATGTAAATCCCATCGATTTGTGCCATGTACAGTAGTTTCAGAGACGATAAGTCCCCGAGGATATCAGGCTTGTCGTGGTGATACATGTAAATTGTCCTTTGAGAATTTCACGGAGGCCAAAAAACATGGTCTCGGTCTCCTTTTCATATTCTTCTGCTGATTGCATCCAAGATCACAACATAGCACCCACAGGAAACCTATGGTGGATACCACCTTTCCATCCGTCTCAAATATGCCCAGCTCTTGACACGTTGATACGTCTTGCAAACTAAATGATTCGTCCTAGATTTACCAGCACCCGCTCCCAGCTGAACTAGAGAACTGTTTCACTGACGGCTTCTCACTAAACTTCTCTTCTTTGAGAAACCTGGCGAGTACGTCTATTGTGAGAGGGGTCAGATCCATAAGGTCTACTTAGGTACGCTGCCTCCCCCTTCATCTATCCTGTCCGCCACATCTCTAACCTTTTGATCCTACATGGCACCCAGCCGAGTCGGACAATGTAAAATCAGACGTGTCTGCCCTTATAGACAAGGAGGCATCATTATTTAGCTGAAGGAGGCGAGTGTCCCAGACCTTTCTGCGCTTGTATGACTTTGAGAGATTCCACAAGATTAGGTGATTGTTACTTGTGTACTTAGTTTGCATGCATCTGATCTCAGATGCTTTTGTGGGCGGATATGTCAGGGTTAGTGATGATGCATTAGTCTTTTCGATGCGGCCATATCACTTCTTGCACATCACTATCGTATGTTTGTAGCTTTCAGCTATATGGCCGATGGCTGCAATACGGTAGAACATCTGTAATAGCATTGGCCTACCACAATTAAACCTGCGTTTGACAAGAACACACTACAATATGCGACCTGTAGGCAACCTATGAAGCCGCCCCACCTTCACAAAACATTCTGGAAGGCCTCACACTCAACATACGAAGAGACGAATGCGGCACTCCGGTTCGAGGCACAACAAGGTTCTGCTCGGGTGATGCCTCTGCAAGATCTTTCTGTTGTAACAGGCAAATCTGATAGCTACCGTGAGCCGGCACAATACACATGGCTCCACATGCACCCCCCTCCCCTTAAAGCTTTGTGTTCACGGATATGAAGTGTTTCTCTCTCTTTCTTGCCTCTTTTTTCTTTCTTCTGAGGCAGCGAGTACCATCGTGTAGGGCAACTCTAATCAATCCTCAACCCCGCATTCTCTCCTCTTCGGTCAGTTAGGTAGTCCTATTGGGATAACTGCGTGAGTATCCTTGTAAGACTTATTGGAATAGTTACCTTCGGATAGTCTCCCATCGACAAGACAAGAACCAGCCCTTTAGCCCATCTTCCGTGGCCCTTTAGTAACCCTCCCAACTTCTGTCGATATTCTCTCAATGTTCGGCAGTTGTACATACTACAACAATTGCTAAGGGCTCGTCCCTCCAATCATCATCGCAGCTTGCCGTTGGCCGGTATCACGCGCACCTGAGTAGCTCCATACCCATCAAACACACACATCCACATCGATCAATATGTGATCAAAGTCGGTTGCGCGGTTGTCTGCTTACCCCGGAAAATTTGACCCGGTCTCTTCATTAGGTGACTGAGCACGTCTTAGACTGCGGAATCGATGAGGATGCTCGTCTCATTGAGGAGCATGAAGCTTTGCACAAAGAGGCTGGAACGTCATGGGCGGAGGATTCCAGACTCAGCAGAAGACAATTTTTTACATCGCCACTGCCCAAGTGACCCGAAGACACGGCCAAATTGAATAGGCCAACGTGAGATACAGCCGTTATTGCCAGGAGCTAAAGCTTTTCAACGAGAACCTAGTCCTGTAATCCCGTCTGAAGATATAAAGATCCTGCCAGGATTTCAGGTATTCTGAATAATGGTAGTTCATCTAGCACGATCGCAAGAAACACCTCCTATATCTGGGTCAGCAATCGTCTCGAGGCCAGATAAAGCAATCAGCCGGACAACGGGCGAAGTGGCGGACCCCTTACCAGGCTTGAAGAGCCCCGAGTTAAGATCGATGGTCTCCCTGGGATTAGCCGGGTTCCTCTTAACCTGGAGAAGTGGGTAGGTAACGGCTATCTATACCTAGGTAGGTATGACTACTCACGCTGCCAAGCAAGCGTGACGCGGGGAAATTCACTATACTCCTCATTGCCCCAGCTTCGAGTCATTTTGTCATCTCGGTAACCTGTCCAAGTATATGCTTACATTCTTGGCCATTAGCTGACCTTGACGCCCAGGAAAGTTTCTTTCATGCTCCAGTGGGTAGGACCGAATAACTAAGTGAATGTGTTCCGTCCCACTACTGCTGATCCAAAAGTTTGTTCACTTTTAGCTCTACACACCCACTTTCACATCTTCGGCTAGGTATTGATATATCTTCACTTATATACTGACCAGCCCTGTCATCATTTGCCAAACTCAATTCATTACTCTCTGCAAGCTCGCCATACCAAGGAGTCCATACCAGCCCTTAGATGTCACCAGTCACAGGCATCTAGAATGAAGTACACTGTGGGGATGGCCATTCTGGCTGCTACCACCGCAGCCCAGGGGGTGAGCACCTACTTGAATCCAGCTGTGCCTACAGGAATACCGATTCCGGGCAACTATACTGGCAGCCTACGTCCCCAAGTCCACTTTTCCCCTCCTCAACATTTCTTGAATGACCCAAACGGTCTGTTCGTCGATGCCAACGGCACCTGGCACTTGTATTACCAGTACAACCCGGTCCAAGACTTTGCTGGCAATCAGCACTGGGGCCATGCCACAAGTCAGGATCTTTATCACTGGGAGAATCAACAAATCGCCCTCTTCCCACCCGAAGAAACAGTTTACGTCTTCTCTGGGAGTGTGGTGGTTGATGTCGAAAATACTTCCGGCTTCTTTCCAAACAAGGATAACGGCGTCGTGGGTATTTTCACGCTTGCACGATATTATGAAGATGGAAGCGCAGGGCCTCAAGTCCAAGCCATCGCATACTCTCATGATGGCGGGTATACGTTTCAATACTACGATGGAAATCCGGTCATAGACAGCACTAGCAGCCAGTTCCGTGACCCCAAGGTCATTTGGTACGAAGATCATTGGGTCATGGTTGTCTCATTCGCCCAAGAATTTGTTGTGGGTATTTATACCAGTCTAGATCTGAAGGCCTGGACACACGCCTCCAACTTCTCACATCACGGCCTATTGGGTGCTCAGTACGAGTGTCCTAATTTGGTGAAACTCCCTATCCGCGACAGGCCCGGGGGTTCTGTCGTCGACGAAGCATATGTCATGACCGTCTCAGCTCAGCCGGGCGCACCACTTGGCGGAAGTGTTACGCAGTACTTCCCTGGAACATTCAATGGTACACATTTCGAGGCCTTTGATGCCGCGACCCGGCTTACCGATTTCGCCAAGGACAACTACGCCGCGCAATTCTTCTACGGCCTTCCAGACGGTAATAACGCAGTCAGTATTGGGTGGGCTTCGAACTGGCAATACGCCCAACAAGTTCCTACTGGGGATATGGAAGGCTGGCGCAGCGCCATGACACTTCCAAGGGGAAATTACCTTACTAATGCCACCCGCATTGGCTGGATTATGGCCAATGAACTGGTCGATCCTAGCCCCGTGCTCGACGTTCCGCTGAACATGACCTCTTTCGAAGGCAATGGCTCGATTGCTGTGGACTTCAAGGCTGTGTCATCCAACGCGCTGTACATCGAGGCCAACGTCACGGGGCTCAACTCCAGCACCATCTCAGCCTCTTCCACGCTCAACCTAACCTTCACCTCACCCTCATCGAATGAAACACTCCGCTCAGGCTTTTTCTTTGGTGGCGACCAACCCTTCTTTGTTGATCGCGGTCTCATAAGGGGATTCGACAATGTCTTCTTCACGGACAAGTTCTCTGTAGCGGACGTGTGGAACACCACTTCCGGTACTTGGCGTCTGCAGGCTGTCATTGACCGAAGTATGCTGGAGGTCTTTCTGGAAGGGGGTGTTCAAGCCGCTACGGTATTGTTCTATCCCACCCAGCCGTTGACGATGGTGACGCTGGGGACTGCAGACCTGCCGGCCGGTGTGCACGTCAGTATTGCCGTCTGGGCGTTGAAGAGTGCGTGGGCAGAGTACGAGGATGAGAATGGGATGGTCCTAGGCAACGTTACCGACTCGGGCTCAACGGCGGCGAGATAGATATGTTCTGTGGTGCCACGTGGGAGGAACGATGAGGATGAGACGTGAGACAACATCAGGGCCTTCTAGACGCATACTCGAGGGAGAATCATGACGCTACTGGGATCCCTCCCATCCGGGGGGCAAATCTTGCTTCAAATTGTTAGACCTCTCGGCGCCCGGCAAGATTAGCTACAGGCTTAGTTCACCCAAAAGGAATTCACGTCAACCCCCCGGAATCTTCCAGAGCCGAACATTGGAATGTTGCATGGGTCATGATACATTTCGCTCCCGTCTCATGTCACACCGCCAAGATGAGCTGAATCCTCCATGTGCACAGAACGAAGGCTCGTCAGGAAAAGCAATGCGCACAGCACTGTCAGTTCTGCTTTAATCTTGAAATTCGTCCAATATTCCGTACGCCTGACCTATCATGCTGATTCCTGCAATGTTGCACGATGGAGCTATCGATTCCCATCCCAAAGTATCAAGCCGTCGTGACATTATCGACTACTTTCGTCTGGGGACTTCCCAGTTTGTCTTGACCGCCACAACGGCTGACAGTTGAACCGTTCCAACTCCTCGTATCGTCTGCGGTGTTACCTTAGAAACCCTGTTCCCGACCTAGCGCCTAGTCCTTCTGCTAAGGGGGTTTCAAAGTATCTCTGGAGCCATGAGAGGTGCGGATTGAGACGGTAACGAGATACTTGTGGTGTGAAGTAGACGGTAGAGGGCGCCTCCTTGTGGGAGAATCAAGGTATTTGCATTCCGCTGTACCCCATCCACAACGAGCGACGTGCATGAATGCCGTCGGCTGTTGGCCATCGAGGTGATATGCATGCAAGAAGATATTTTGGTCAGCAGATGGATGTAGCTGCGTCAACACCTTGAACTGGGTATTTAAGTACCGCTCTGGGCTCCGTCTGGAATGAGTAGCTTTGGAACATCAAACATTCTTGTCTCTCTCTGCAACATATAAAGTCGAAACAAGATGTGGACCAAGTATTTTGCAACTCTTGTCATTGTGACATGCGCCGCCGGGAAGGACTTGCGCGCCAGACAGTCCAACACCACCACGATCGCCTCGCAGGTGCAAGATGGCATCCAGACCGAGTGCAAGACTTGCCCATACGAGCTTTGCACCAACCATGCTGCTTATTACTACGATGAATCCATGACACTGAGTTGTTGGACTTATGGTGATATCATTGTTGATACAAAGTGGGCCTCAATATTCATGTTCCCACAGCTCGGGTTTTAGATTCGCTAATATATTTCATAGTCTTTGGCTCAAGACCACAGATGAATGTTATGTCACGGAATGGGACATCGAAGAATATGCGGGAGACTGTAAGCAGTCTACATGTTCAAGTAACATCACTACTGTTAGCAATGCATCTGACATGGTGATAAAACGCAGACACTGATACTCCTGGCTTTCCCTACTGCGGCGAAATCCCGGGCGTGGTCTCAGTCGGACCAAGCAAGACGGTGTACAACACCGAGTGCAATATCATTCCCGAATTTGTTGATGTCAATGATCATATCAAGATGTACCAACCAGAGGTTGACCTCACTCTCACGTGCTACACGACAGGGGGAGACGATGCGATGGGGACTACGTAGGTGCTCCGATGACGTGGGGATGGGTCAAGGTTTGATGACAAGGACCTTGTGCTGACTTCTTTGGGTAGTACATGGTATAAGACCACATCCAACTGCTATGTTCCAGAAGCGCAGATCGGAGTCGTTGACACTGAGCTCGAAGATTGCGGTCCAATTCCCTTCATGGAGAAAAAGATGCGAGAGGCAGACCCAGACCCAGAGCCTACCGCACCAGCGTTTTCCGCCAGGGATCAAGAGGGCCCTCACGGCATCTGGAAGCGATGGCTGTATCCCACAAGGATCAGTGATGTATACTCCAACTGCTACTCGGACCCGATCAGTGACAGCAAAGTAACAAGAGTGTATTCGCATGGAGATGAAGTCGTGGTGCAGTGTGCTACCTATGGAGTTGCGCCTGAGGATTATCAGTAAGTTCCCTGGACCGAGCTACTGGTGGACTATCTATATATCCAGGGAATATTGACTGATGGACTTTTTCCCCCGTTAGGATCTATTTGCTTACAAACCATTTCTGCTGGGTTAATAACACTTTAACTGATCCGGGCTTGGTTGATGACGAACTTCGAGGTGAGTACCATTTGGAGCAAAGCGTGCGTTCATGCTGTATATGCTGACATAGGTTCAGCTGAGAGGTATCCCAATTGCAACCTTTTCATCGACAGCACGGGTTAAGGATAGAGAACATGGGAATGGGTGGGAATCCCAGGGGCATAGTCATAATGGGCGGTCTTATTGCTTAGTTGCTTTCGGGAGTGTAATGTTGTCCCAGTGCTATAGTGGCGCAAGAAAAGCGTCCTTTTGGGGTAATTACTAGGCGTGCTGGGTCAGGTTTTCGTGTGCAATAAAAGTTACATTGTACTATCATCGTACCCCACAATTGCTGTCTTTGTATGAGGTTATCCCGATGGTACCCATTGTTGAGGTGGCTATTCCTGGGAGGTATCCTTGACACTGGCCTGATCTCGACACGTAGCTTCGACTGGGTGAATCTTACGACATACAACTTACTCATGCCTTGGAACGAAACAAGACAGACATGCAGCTCTCAAAGTAAACACCCCGCCGCCCCCGGGACGTTCTCGTGCGCGTGCCACAGCAGGTTACTCACGTTCAGACTCTCACACGTAGCCTACAACACCCATGCTTGAAAGAGACGGCCTCAATCAAGCAACACCAAGCTTTCTACCATATGTTGATAACCCCAGAGGGCTACACCGGGTGAGCTAAGTAGGTAGTCTATGGCGTTTATACGATGAACATGGCCTCATGATCTCCTATAGGCAACACGCCAGAGCCAATAACACTAAAGGAAAGTCGAATACAAGGGCAGCAGAGGCGGATTGGAGAGCCATCAGAACATGAACTTGTGGCTTCTTTGTATTAGATTTGAATATGAGGAAGCCTCCTCACAGTCTGGGTCTTCATACTCCAGAATACCCGCCCCACGAAATAGGAGGTCGGGAACGTGGAAGGGTGGGCTCCCTCCTTACAGGATTAGACCCGCTGCCTTCTGTGAGGAGCATCCGACCGACTAAGGTATCTCATCTCCCTCTGGTTTGTGGTATGTGATCTTCGTGCTTCCCTCTAAGTCAAGCTGCTCGCTGGGACGAATCATCACACGGAGAGATTGGGACAAAGCAATACCACGCGATATTACTCACAAGTATACACTCATTTTCACGACACCTCCAGCTAACAGAAAGTGAGAAACATAAATTTATTAAGTGGTGTTAACCGTCCTGGTTAGTCATTCTGTCCCATACGCCACCCTAATGCAACCAGACGCCCTCGTATACCAAATCGCAGACAACAGCTTCGCCTCACAATGCGCCCTTGACGGGACCTCCGCCTGCTGAACAGCAACTCGGCCTCATGGTGAAATCGCCAACTCTACACTGCTCTCAGACACGGTCGGACTGGAGCCCGCTGGGATAGGAGACGGTGCCTTCGACTTCCAAGCCCTGCCTAAAGCCAACTCGTACACCGACAACTCCCTGGGTGCGCCACCACCAAAGAAGGGGATGTCCTCCAGTATCGACTGCATACAACAATTCAGCTCGACATTGTTCTGGGTAGAGGTGTACACAATGCCCAGCGGGGCAAGTATGACCATGATACGATCCTGGCTTGTGACGAGATTCTTGTATAGCGACGGGATCAGTCGGAAGGCCTCCAGGGCTGGCTGGCAGATGAAGCGTGCTTCCTCGGGTAGCAGGAGAGGACTTGAAGGGTGATGGCGGCCAGCGTGGCGGATGTAATCAATGTTGTCCTCGGAGAGGGGTGATGGGCTGTGAGGGTCGCTCATGTCGAGCAGGTCCTCGAGCTGCATGAGGTAGATGAGGCCGGCGTTGTAGGTCAGCATCTCGAGGGCCTGTTCAGTTGTATCGAATTCAATCATGGTCGCGAGTTGCTCCCTGAAGACCGACGTGTTGATATTGTCGAGGTTGTGTAGCTTGGAAGGGACCTCCCGTGCAACATCGGGGTGGTTCTTTTCCCAGCGCCACCTCCACATCTGCAGCTGCTCTCTCAATCCACCGACCCTTTTGAGGAAAGCTGCCCTTGTTACCGGAGAGACCGGATGTTCGGAGGCCGCCATATCATTGACGACACCTGGCATGTCGGCCATGATATCGACGAGGCGATCAAGGGCCGTTTTGGGTAGTTTCTCCCAGGGGCCAACCTTCCACTTGTTGTCTTCCAAGAACGTCCGCCGGCGAATGGCAAACGATTGGCAGATCTGCGAGCAGATGTCAGAGCTTCGATCTCTAAAGTGCAAGTATATCAATAGGAAGGTATTTACCAGCAAAGCTCTACAGGACCGAAACGCCGTGAGCAAAGGCTCCTCTTGGAAAGCTTCTGGTCCGCAGTGCTTGAGTATTTGGGCAACACCGATATTATGTATCAGGCGAAGGTCCCGGTCGATGGCGAACTATATTTTGTTAGCGATCCGTTTCTGAGCATTGGGAAACTAGAGCTCCAAGGTT
>LKEA01000013.1:14713-40738 GCA_003795315.1 Cytospora schulzeri | reverse complement strand
GGCGTGATTTGAGTAGAAGCTACATATTTGAGACACGGTAGGTGGCATTGACGGAACGGCGTGCAACGTACCGAATACATGCCCAGTATGACAACCGGCACACACAGCCGGGCCAACTCTGATCGGGCCTCGACACCCTTACTCAACGATGACTGAACCTCTCTTAGAGTCTTCCCATATAGCTCTAGACCCGTAGATTTGAGCCTTTTGTCTCCCTTGCTGATCCCCATATGCCCATAAGCTAGCGCCAGACTGCACATACGACTTGCATTGGGGGCCAAGTCAGTCTCCCGTGCGAGGTGCAGGAACGGCTTCCAAAAGTATGCCCATCCGTAGGTCGCAAAGAAGTAGCTGAATGCCATGTGTTCCTGAAACGCCGACAAATTCATCTCGGGCGCCGGACCGAGCCGCTCTGCCTTTTCCTCCTCTGGCTGCTTGTGTTGCTCGTCATGTCGATCCTGTGCTTTGCTCGAAGCACGTTGTCCGCGGTGTGTGTGTTGTTGCTGGTGATGGATATGGTGAATGGCTGGAGGAGCGACGCCCGGTGCCACGATGCGTGCGAGCCGTTGCGATCCTTCAGGCTCCGTGACGACGACGAGTGATTGCATGCGCAGGCCGAGGTCGTAGCCTTTGCAGACGTAGCCGGACTTGAGGCAGCGGAGACATGATGGGCGCGTCTTGTCTGTTACATTTGGGCCGATCTGTCAGCATGGATCGGACCGCGGGACCGGGACAAGGGGATATCGGGATCGCGGGAGAGTGCTCTTTGTAGACGGGCACGACACAGAGAGGCTTGGTGTCGTTGAATTAAGGTGCTTTGATACTTACCGCACTTAATCCGCCGTTTCCTGCAGGTGTGGCAGTATCCGCTGGTCGGCGGCCGACCCATTGTTCGGGAAATCACCGATTCGCCGGGTAAGAAGTCAGACCGGTACAATTTGCACGTATAGCTCGAGATGAGATGCCAAATAGGGAGAAACGGTTCCAACGGGCGGGCTCGAAACAGTACTTTCGTTGACTCGCAGGTTGCCAAAGGGGTCAAGCAAATGTGGAGTATGGAAAGACTGGCGTTACGGGAGATCCGCTGTCCCTCGACTTTGGATGCCCGATGCAGGAAAGTTCCGGACAAGGGGCGCAGATGGGATATGCGCCGCAGTGGACCCTCTCAAGATGGGGCTGAATGTGGCAGATGTGTGGGCTGATATCAGGTATGATCGACACATCGAACACTGATTAGGAACATGTAGACCAATCGATATCGAATGACTTGGACCGAATCTATCTCCCGTCATAAGATGGCCATGGAAACCCGCAATGATTAGGATGAGGATAGGTGGTTGACAGAGGAGAGATGAAGTCGGGACGGTGTCGGTCAGTCAGGTCGGTCGGTCGGTCTGGCTGACTTGACTTTGAGCGACCGGGGCGGGTTTCGTTCGTACCCCTGAATCACATCGAGGCACCAGCTGCGCCAACTCACGTCCAAGCCCGTATGGATGGATGAATGAATGGACGGTGCATTCGTGTGCCACAGCTGACACTAGTAACCCCAGGAGAAGCAACTAGAAATCCCACAGCACCACATCTGGGTGCTCACTGGTTTTCCGAGCCTTTGTCGGAGAATGCACGTTACACTGCCTGAGTAATCCATACCATTGCCGCGATTATTGCGGCCTTGTCCCCCAGAACTTCCCGTATTACAGTCTCCGGCACAGAGGTTCTAGGCAGTCCTTCTTCCGGCAGCAGGTCAACATGCGGTGGTACCAAAATTCCATCTTTGGTCAGCATCAGTCGTCGGTCCACGTCGTGAGGAGCATCGCCAACTGTAGCATCGTAACTGCAGGTGCAGCGGCTCCTGACCCACGTCGCTCCCCCTTCTCACACTCACGCCAGGGTGTTTACGAAGCCAGAACGACCCGACCCCCACCGGTGTCCTCCAATAGGATGGGAATTCACGCTGGACATTGTTGACCAGCAGAGCAATACCGAGCATGATGATGGAGTTTAGCACGACCATCGGCACAAGTGCCCAGCCAATTTGAGCCACGTTCGGGTCGGTCACAGCAAGGAGTGCAGTTGCGCCACCAGGCGGATATGCACAGTTCCCGTTAAGCCGTGGCCGTGGTCGAGCTCGCACAAGAGAGTGCCCCGGCAAGCCATCGCAAGTCATCGTGACGGGATCCTGGTAGGCGAGCGAAGCCCTTGTTGATCGTCACGCCGATGACACTGCTGATGAGCTGACCGAATACGGCGTTGCGTGGTTGAGACAAGGGCGACTCAATAGGGGAGATTTCCAGCACGGCAGCTGCACCCTGGATAATCGATTCAGTGGTCGCAATCGGGAATGGCAGACAGGTCTGCGGATTAACGATGGCGACTTACAAAGCTGCCGACAGTGAGTGGTGTTCCAGCGGCGTGAAAGGCGGATATGTGCCTAGCAACGAGAGATATTACAGACACAGCGCCCACCGTTCCCACGAAAGCCGAGATGATACACGCAACATTTCCTATCTTCCGTTGTGGATGATCCTGGAGGCCAAGGATGCGCTGGAGGCGGACATGTAAAAAGAACCGCCGTGGCGGGAACAGGTAAGGGTTGGTGTATTGGTCAATGTTCAGATGCCACTTCCAGGGGGGACACATGTCTGCTGGACCTTTCCTTGGAATCGATCTCCTTCAGGGCGCAAGGCCTGTCGACAGTGCCATTCGAGAACTGGCACTTGTGAGAGCCCCTTTTTCCTTTCCGCAAGGTGCAAGGAGGTAGGTGGTGGGTGGATTCCTCATGGGTGTCTTCCAGGGCTCTTCCTGGCGTCCGACACCGTTCAATTTTCTGGACAACTGCCAACACACCCGCGTTTCCCGCGCTTCTCGCGTTTGTAAGCAGTCGATTCGATGCAAAGTCCTTCTCGTGTTGCTATGCGATTACGAGCTCCTAATATGGGGAACCCGACGACCGCGCAATTACGGCGTGGAGGTCTGAAGGCCGCTGCTTCAAATGCTTTACGTGATGAGGCTTGACAGACAAGATGGAAACGGGCTTCATAATATTGGATTTAATTATAGACTCTTGAGTTATCAAGTCTATACAACCATATTTGGCTCTCAGTGCTGCGCCAAAGAGCATTTGATACTGAAAGGGGGGGGGGGACTCTTAAAGGAAATTCAAGCACTAGCATGCATCTCCGCGGGGGATATCGTGGGACCCTAACCCTAGCCCCATTTTACCATACCAGGTAGCACAGACCTTCCTGGTACTTAGTCAAAGGGAATTTATGTACTCCCATCGTGATATGGAGTGTCAAGAGCGACTTGAGGATGTGCTGGTGGGGATAAGTCTCAATGCGAGTGGAAGTATGTATACAATTTCAACGTTCGCCGTCTGCACACAGGGATCGAATGAGAGCACAGAAGTACTCCGGTAGTACCGGGGTACTGGTAGATGAAAAGGCTACTGACTACCTGGGTACCTAGGTAACTTACTAACTTACTACCTACCTAGGTACCTAGGTAGGTATCTAGGTACTTAAGTATGCAATAGGTAATCAACACTAATGGCAAGGACGGAAGAAGGATACCTAGGTACCCTTTGATTACCGTGTGGAAGGGCACGGATGCGTAAGATTAAGTACCTACTTAAGTAGGCAGCTAAAACACACATCTGTGCACAAGTAAAGTCAACTACCGTAGTAAGAGGCCGGGAATAGCCGTTTCTATTCCAGGTACCTAGCAAGTACACTGGAATGTATTGAAGCAGCTGGCTATGAGCTTTTCGTACTGTCTGCAGGTCAAATCATTTGAGAAGCTTGCAACACCAGGAGAAGAGGAGGGGGAGAATTCTTGCAGGGTTAGGGTTAATATCAATGCATAAGATTCGGGGATCCATGAAGTAGGGTGGTAATACGCAGGGCTGGCAGGATAGGAAGTGCCTGCCCAGGTGGCTAAGTATGTAGGTAGGTACCATGTAACTGTAGAATGTAACTGTACGTCGACCCCGCGTTCATGATTATCGACGTCACTGTAGTTGTCGTAGTCCTCACGCGCAGACAGTCTGGACTTGCACTAGGACCTGACACCATCATCGTTGTCAACATCATCAACATCATCATCATTATTATCATCACATAGCACTCGCTGCCAGTCATGTTCCGCCTGTCGAGTCTCACGGTCCATGCGGGACGATCACGCACGTACAATCGGCTGTTCAGTACAACCCGAGCATTGAGTAGCGGCTCCTTCTTCAACCTCGGGGGACTGGGTGCCTCCCGAGAAGCACAGTATTTGTCCAAAGAACACGGAATACCGCGGACTGAGTACTCGTCCAATATCCACCTCATCCGCTCGAGTGAAGTCGATCCATTTGCGCCTGTCCCTGGAGCAAGCCCTAGCGTGGCAGCGGCCCGGGCAACTCAAGATGTGGCCCAGTCAAATGTCAAATTCTTCCAAGCTGCCACTACTGACAAACTGGTCCTTCAACTCCGGGCGGCGACAGAGGAGCTTGCGCAAACCAAGAGGGCTTTGACACGCCTACAGGTTAGAAACAAGGGGCTTGAAACGGCAATCATCCTCGTCCCAATACTGTTCTCCGCAATGGCCTTTATTGGATATCAGGTCTATGGCGAGAGGGAGGGGGGAATAGTCGAGCCATGGCAAAGGCTTTCCAACACCCTGGGTCTTCATTTTCAACAGCCTGTATCTGAAACCCACGGGTCTACCCAACCTTACCGGGATGCGACTGTTGAAGAGCACGCCCTGGCCGTGTCCGGCATGACTTCTGTCGAAACACGTTCTCAGACGGCCACCGACACAACAAGGTCGAACTTCCCAGGTCTCTTTTGGGCCAGAAATTGAAAGGGGAGAGTGTATTCGAGACGCTTGTCTGGCTTTCCTGCCCTGATATTAGTTTTTTTGCTGGCTCGACGACAACGTGTTCTGGAATTTCCTTGTACTTTTTCAGTGGCCTGCTACATTTACATCGGCGTTCGGTTTGGATTAGTGGTTTCATGTTCATTCGTAGCGAGGGCAGTGCTTCAACATGGATGAGACGAGTGCCTACTTAAGTATACTATCAAGGTCATCGGCATCTGAGATCTGGGCGGTGTTTCAACAGAAGTGGGTCAACAGCGAGACTGATGACAGACATCGGGAGGTACCCGGGTGTTGCCAATAACCGAGATTGTCAACAAAACACTCTAACACCAAACGAGAAGGGCTACGTGCCTGGTGTTAGGTTCGACAGGTGATCGCTGGAAATAGCAAGCGTTTCCACCGGCTCTTCCCGTATTCTGTGGCCCGTCGCTTCAGTAGAGTGGGCTGGCCTGGTGGAGAATCTGTCAATCGTGTTACTGCCCCTACACTCATCTTGGTCAATTTCAACGTTGATCTAATCAGACAGGGAGATCGCAATAGTATAAAGAGTTCACATAGTTACGATTATAGCCATGAATTTTCTCGGGATAAAGTTTCCTGTGTCTGGTCATTTGATGTTGGGCAACGTGAATTAGAATGAAGGGCAGCTTCCATAACGGAGCCAAGTAATGTGACATTTGACCATCTGAATAGCCACAAGCTCTCCAGGCATTAATACTATTTACTTAAACATCGGTCTATATCTGCATCTTGTGCCCTTGTGCCCCTGGGCTTGGAGAAACAGTCCCCTGGCTTTGAGCCATTGATCTATTGACCTCTTTGTTTGTGGGCATATGCTACAACAACTGGGAAGCTTCAGCACGGTCGAAGCGAGCCCCAGCTGTTAAGCTGACCAATTTCCTCCCCCGCCAACCCAAGACTGTCGAGACGGAAAGGTTTTACTACTTCTTTCCGCTTAAGCCTGAGCCTGGGCAGCCATAGCAGCCATGGCGCGACGCAGAACGTCGTCCTCGGCAGGGTAATCCTTGCGGATATCGTCAACGGCAGCCAGGAGGCACGCCTCATCGATCTCCTGGTACTTTCCACGCTGGACGTGAATCAGCTCTCCTTTCCTGGAGGTGGTGGTCATCAGCATAGCAGCGGCGCGGGCCACGGAAGTGGCGGTCTGGACCTCAACACCAATAGAGGCCATAGTCTCCCTCAGGCCGGGGAGGACAGCGGTGTCTGTCCATGTTGGTGCGATGGTGTTGATGCGGATAGGGAGCTTCATGTCCTCAATGATGGGGTGGAGACCACGGGCGAAACCGGTGACGGCGTGCTTGGCCGTGGCTGTAACGTTTCTGTGAGCATGTGTTTATCAAAACATGGGTGGGGTTCTGCGACTTACCATAGTCAACTGCTCGGCATCTCTGGATACCCATGGTAGATCCGTTGACGACGATGCTGCCACCCTCGGCCTGCTGGCGCAGGTAGTACAGACCCAGAGTCACAGTGTTCATGACACCCTTCTGGCTGACATCAATCAGGTCGTATGTGGGCTCCTTGAGGTCACCGTTCTCGTCGACCTCGGTGGCGAAGTAGTCGGCACGGGGTCCGAGGCCAGCGTTGGCGAAAACGTGATCGATGCGTCCGTGAACCTTCTTGGCCTCCTTGAACAGGGCGTTGAGATCAGCCCAGTTTGCTACGTTGGTCTTGACCCAGGTGTATCCGTTGCCCTGAGGGGCGGCGGTAGGCGCGATATCGCCATTGACGACAGAGGCTCCGAGAGAAAGAAGGAGCTGGACGGTAGCCAGACCGATACCAGACGAGCCACCTGTAACGGGGGGAAAAGGAGTGTCAGTGATCCGGTGTGTCGCGCTGGAAGACAGGTCCGAGTATTCCTCCTGATTTGGGGACATGGTGTGGCAGAGAAAGGCAGTACATACCAGTGAGCACGACAACCTTGCCCTTGAGGCTGGTCAGCTCCTCGTCCTTGATCAGAAACTCTTGCAGGCCCATGGTGTAGATGGTATAGATGTTAGAGATGGTAGAGATGGTGTTGGTGTTGAAGATGGACGAATTGGGTATTATTTGCAGTGCTGGGATTGAAGATAAAGTTTTCAAGGGTCCTTTCGTTTTGGGAAGAGCGTGAGAAGGGTCTCTTTATTGTAGTTGTTGTTTTACCACATGTCAAATGCTCACTGACGTTCCTGAGTCCCCTGCGTCGATAAGAGCATTATCTCGACTTTGATGGCCGAAAGGGGTTTGGCGAATCTGAGACGGAGGGGCCAGAGTCTGGCCATGCTGTTGTGGGGATGTTGCACTCAAAACGGGGTCCCAAGGGCGGTGGCGAGATCAGGGGTTACAGGTTTTAAAGGGGATTCCGGTAAAGTATCGATCTCAGTCTTGTTGCTCACGGATGGATATCCGGATGGATACCGGATTGAAGCTCAATTGATCCTATTCGAGCAATCTCGGGAACGGAAGTGTACCGCGAGTCCGTTTTGAAGCCACTATTGTAATTATATTACGAGGAGGTAATATGTTGACCTGTATAGTCCTATTAGGTGGCGACTCGCCAGGCACGGAAGGTCCGCGAAGAGAGGATTCAACCTCAGATTCAGAGTTCGTCTTGCAAGCAGGGCAAAGGAGATCTGACTCCACTCCACATTGGGAAAAAAGGCAATTGAACGTTCTAGTCTTTGTAGAAGATTCGCGTGGCAGGTGGCTCGCTGATTAACGTGGAGACAGGGTTCAAGAAGGATTCAGGGGCGCATGGGGCGAAGACGCGAAGAGCGTGACTATGGAGCTCTCCTCCCAATGTCACCTGCACGCAATCCAGTAATAATACCCCCTGCTTCACCACCAGATTTTCAAGGCTGTATGGATCCCCACCAAAGTGAAGTTTATGTGCATATGGGGATCTTGGCCTGCTTGGCCTGTTTGGGTAGCATTAGAGTACATAGACCTGCCCCAGATCTGGGCTCGATTTTTTCGACATGTCACATTTAACACATGACTCTCGCGGCTCCTCTGTTCTTACACACAATTTCGAGATGCATCGGTCGTGAAGGATATACTAATCGCTTAGCCCACCAAAAAACCGAAAGCCCGCCAGCGATTTCTCTGACACAACATCTCCATCTCAGCAAGCGCATGTTTGTGAGCCTTGCCAAACTAGCTCTTCCTTTGCTTCGCTCTCCAAGCCCCCTCCCCCCAAAAAGGCGGCTTGTAACTCCAGCGACGTCTTACGGTCTACCCGCCATCCACCACCAGGCCTGATCACGGTCAGTCATCATGGTCGAGCCAAAGGGGACCGGCGTCACGCTCCTCTATGTCGCGTCGATATTGATGGCATTGAGTTGGCTAACCGTCCTTGCACGTCTATCGGTGCGCCGATGGCTGAAACCTGAGGCGATGGGCTTGGATGACTATTTCATGGTCATCGGTCTGGTATGTAATTCCCTTATAACGTCCTGATGTTCTGCTACCTGGTTCATCCCTGAGGTAGAGGCAGAAGAGCTAACGCAACAACCTAGATTCTGTACTCAGTTACAAGTTGCCTTGTTATTGTTTGTTGTTTCTATGGCTCAGGACAGTTACGGAAGGATCTCAATCCTGCGGACGTTATGCAGGGAACCAAGGCAAGTGAAGTAGTCTCCCCCAAAATCATGCACGAATACATGTGCATGTGCCTGTCTAGGTATGCTCTTCGGCACTGCATCCATCAAAAACTGACTCCTTTTCACGGCAGCTTTTTTTCATCGCCGAGTTCTTCTATGCAGCTTGCACAGCCCCCATCAAGGGGAGCATCTGCGTATGTCTTCTCCGCATCGCCGATGCTCGCCGTCGATTCGTGTGGAGTCTCTGGGCAATCATCGCTGCTACTACGATCGCTCCTGTCATCTTCATCTTCGTTGTCGCCAACATCTGCCATCCCATCACAGATCTATGGGGCGAAACCACAGAAGGGTCCTGCAACATGAGTCTGAACAGTAGTGTCAGCTACTTCTTCTCAGCTGTATCAATCTTCACCGACTGGGCTATGGCTATCTTGCCGGGAGTTCTTCTGTGGAACGTCCAACTGAAGAGGCGTGTAAAGGGATCAGTTACCCTCATTTTAGGGCTTGCTGCTTTGTGAGCACCCCCTCAGCTTTCTGTCTCCCCCCCCCCTTCCTAGTCACTGACTGACCCTCTTCCAGTGCGAGCTGTGCAACCATTGTTCGACTCCGCTTCCTCACCATGTATAACGACCAGACCGAATTCATGCTCAGCACTGGCCAGATTGGCCTGTGGTCAGTCATCGAAGAAGGCATTGGCATCACTGCCGGCTCCATGCCGGCCTTGCGCCCCGTCCTTAGTCTGCCTTTCTTCAATCGCTTCAGCCGCAGTGGCAGTGGCGGCTCTGGCGCGGGCACGCTGCGTAGTTCAGCCAACGGCTTGCAGGGGCGCAGAACCCACAACGGAGATACGGTCGGTATGAACACGCTTCGCTCACAAAGAAACCCAAGGAGTAAGAATGATGTGTCAGGAGATGGCGAGAGCCAGAAGTACATCTTGAAGGAGACGCAAGTCTCGGTGACGGCTGAGGCATACAGCGGGGGTGATGAATGGAAGAGACAACAGACCCTTGGGTGGACCAACAGTGAGAACAGCGACTGAGATTCATAGGCATTCCCATGGGCTATCATACTCTTTGGAGTCCATGTAATAGAGTTGTTAGACTGATCGTGGAGTCCTCAATTAGAGGACATATAAAATTCGATGTTGCAGGATGACAGTCGATCCCACGTTAATAATTAAGTGGACACGTGGAAGTAGTTGGCATCCGGAATGTCACATGCTGCCACACAGGCTAATAATATTACTTACTATAAAGAGTTGCCATTCGGGTCGGGCCTCCGTTTACATTGTGTACATATGTATAAATTGGTGACATTCTGAGTTAAATATAAAGCGATGCTCTATTCGATGACCTATCTACGGTGACATACATAGTACTGACTATACGTTGTGAGTAATAGTGCCATCTTTGGCTAATCTCGTCTTATGTAGCACAGTCTGTCTTCGAATGATGGTCCCAACACCACTGCATACTTATGACGCTTCAAATTCTTGGTCTTTGCCTCAAGTATATACTTCACCATAGCTTCCTCCACCATCGAATACTTAAGTCCCCTCGGGGTCGACACGGTAAGGAAAGCCAGCACGATAAGAGCCGTGACACTCACCAAAGCTAATCGATACACAAAGGCTCATTGCCATCTGCTTGTCTTTCTAGCGGCACAGCCATATTTCTGGCGTCGCTGCTTGGAACCCGGAAGAAACCTTGGACGCCAAATCAGCAAGTAATGTCGATACTTTATCCTTCCGTGGAACAGAGCGCGAGGCTAACCTATCCGGAAGAGACAAATAAACAAAGCCAGACCTACCAAGCAAGATCAGCAACGTGCGGGGCCAACAAAAACTGGAATGGTAGTGTTCCCCGGATCATCATCACTGACCAAAGCCCGGCGACCCAGTCAAGAACAGTAAATATAGGCGTTGCGGCGCAGAGGGAATGTTGTGACACGGTGGGATCACATGCCCAAACGTACCCGTTGAGACCTTGAATTATCTTAGATTCGGGGTTATGCGTGGCCAGTAGAATAGCTGGAGCCCGAGTTTTGTGAGCCCTGTGAAAAGCAGCCTACGTGCTAATATACCTAGGTAGCTAAGGTCGCCCCATAGGGATTGGCCCAGGAAATCTCATGTTGTGGAGTACGTGTTGCTCACAACAAGATTGACCCAAGAGACAGCCGACCCGGGAGGCCATTCGAATATTGCCATCTGCCTCAGCGGGCTATCAAATAACAGGGAGGCACCATAACCCACCACCTGCTCTGAGATCCTCCTACCTGGGAGTTTCAAAATATGTCAACATGGACCCCATGCGTAGGCTCCCTCTGCCCCAGGGTGAGCAAGGCAAGGCAATTTTTCCGGAAACTGTATGGTTTGGACTAGTGTCAAGCTGTTTCCACTGGCCACTTAGGCAGCACTTGTCAAGGAACAAAACACGGAGAATGGATGTTCCAGGGCTTTGTAAGGGTTTCCTTGGGAGACTGCGGAAATTGGTCCTCTACCGTGCGGAAATTCGTCGGTAAAGGACGAATTTGGTGTTCAACAACAGTTGCGGTCGGGACATATCAAGGTAGTAAGCTGAGGGTCTTTATTCTCTGGCACAAGGGCTTGACCGGGGCATTTTCCTGATCACAAACCCTAAGCAACTCAACCAAGTCTATAGATCTCATTTCTACATGTATAATTGAGAACTATGGGGACCGCATGGCTACCCTAGGGTATGGCCTGCAGAATGCCATTACCCTGAGATGTTGTTTGTTCGTGGGGGCTCAAAGAATTGCATACACCTCGCAGGGAGAAAGCGCAATCTTTCTTGAGCCCAGAGTCGTACAAACAAGGACTTTGGGAATATTAATAAATAGTTGATTTTGCTTCAACCTCAACCATATTAAGTTGTCTCACCTCACCTCAATCCGGATCTGATATGCAGACTGCACCCACCCGCCTTTAGAGACTGGCTCATAAAACTCTCGATCTGTTCCACATATTGAGTTATGCCAATTTACATACACTCAACCAAGACATGACTTGAATCAGAATGTGTTTCCATATTATTCCTCTTTGCCCCGAATGCGAAGAGCCTAGTGGCCTTGGTGAGGAAATCATCTACTCGGATGACATCTGCTGCGGACACTGCCCTCCAGAGGATGTTTGCGGATCGACGACTAGGCTCATGACGCAGACTGAAGTAGACCATCCGGACTTTGAGTGCTCCACGCCTGGCTGCGAAGAGGTTCGAACTACTCTCACACCCTCTGAAGAGGAGGCCGAGATCCAGCGTGCTAGAGACCATGCGAAGCGGTTCCTGAGGGAGACTTACGAGGGCTGTCTCTCACTTTGTATTCTGCCTTTCGTTGATGAGACTCTTCCCAACGTTGAGGTACGTGCGGCTCGTACCTTAGATCCTGTTAAAGGTCCACATTGCTAACTTGAGCAACCCTGAAAGACTACTCCTGAGATCACTTGCACCACCAGCTTCGTGCCGGTGAACAAAGCCAAGCCTGGTCTGCATGGAAAATCGAGACCTTGGTCCAAGGCAAGTACAGAATATGCACTGCTTACATACGTCGGAACTTTACTGACTACATGAGACAGAAACGTGGCCAGCAGTGGACCCGAGAAGAGGAAGTGGCCCTGTGGCAATTGCGACGTCAGGGCATGGAGTTCGACGATATCGCGGTGTGTATATACCGCAGTTTTTTTTGCTATCCGGAAGTCTGAGACTGATGGTTTTACAGCGCCATATTGACCGGACCGAGCGAGGGTGTTACGATCGGTACAACAAACTTCGCAATGAGGGCTTTGGTCGGCAGTGACTCGATACATGTGACCCAACAGTGTGAGGCCAAGAAACGAATGCACGTTCCCTCAAAGACTTATTCAGTTCGTCGAGGTTCTGGACTGATAGTAAATTTGCAGCTGGTCTGGCTGTATCAGGCCTTTCGTCCGGCATAAGTGTTTGGAAGTCGCTTTTTGTTTTGGGCCTTCGTTCCTATGTATGTTGTTCCCTAAGGTCTAAGAGTGGCTGCGATGAAGAGAATCGGATTATTCTTGCGTGTTTCTTCACTCGTTATGTACCTACTTGCCTCAAGGGTGAACTGCCCTGGTGGTATGGGACGCATACAGATGCTGATATACATAGACTTGCGTGGTCGCAACATGGGAAGACCCTTTCACATATTAGGCCCATATGAAGTACCAACCTTCATACCCCTTTACTCTGTTATCCACTTCATGGTATTGTGGAATAGGCATTTAGAGCCAACTGACCACCCAAGTGCGCATACAAGACGTTGCTACCCTCGGGTATCTCCCCCTTTTTGATCATATCCATCATACCCGCCAGGCTCTTGCCCTCATAAACCGGGTCCGTGATGAAAGCTTCAGTGCTCGCACCGAACTTGATGGCCTCGATCGTTTGCTCATCGGGAATACCGTACGTGCCGGCGTGATACCTGTCCACTAATTCAACATCCGCCTCTGTAACGTCGTCTTCCGACAGCCCAATCTTGGCGGCGGTGGACTTGGCGATCCGAAGAACCTGGTCAAAGGTCTGCTTGACTTTTGCGGATGCGTCGATACCGATGATCCGACGGGGCTTTGAGCCTTGCTTCTGGGCAAGCTTGAAACCGGCTATCATTCCCGCGAAGGTTGACCCCGTCACAGCACAAACAAGCACCGTGTCGAAGAAAACACCCATCTCCTTCTCCTGCTGCTCCACCTCAAACGCCCATCTCGCGAAGCCGAGTCCTCCGAGGGGGTGATCACTGGCTCCCGCGGGGATGTAGTAGGGCTTCTGGCCCTTGCTCTCAAGGTCCTTGGTAAGGTTGGCCAGGGTGCTCTTGTGCTCTATGCCGAACCCAGACGGGTCAAGGTTGACATTGCCGCCCATCAGACGAGAGAGCTGCAGGTTGCCGACCTTCTCGTAGCCGGGGTCCGTCCAGTCCACCCAGTGTTCTTGGACAGTAGCTGCCTTGAGTCCGGAGGCCACGGCCACGGCAGTGACGGCTCTGGTATGGTTGGACTGCACTCCACCAATGGATACACTGCAAGCATTGTCAGTGTTACTCAAGTCTTGTCCAACTAAGAAGGGGAAATATCTCACAGTGTGTCACATCCCTCCGCTACAGCTTGTGGGACAAGGTATTCCAGCTTGCGGACCTTGTTGCCACCGAACGCCAGGCCCGAATTGACATCCTCTCTCTTAGCGTAGACGTTGACCTTCCCACCAAGGGCCTGAGAGATTTTGGGAAGAGACTGGATGGGAGAAGGACCAAAGGTCAAGGTGGACCTCGGGATAGAGGCAAATGGCTCTGGAAGGTTGACTGTGGTAGGCATATTGACGAAGTGCTTGGTATTTTGGACAAATTCTGGAGATGATACGAGATGTGCAGCCGTGGAAAGCCACCTATTTACATGAGTGCAACTGCGACAACGTCCTCGTCTGGACTCAACCAAGAGCCGATCCGGCATCGGTCCGGGTGGAATCGGCCGGAGCCTCTTCGTGATATTACGGCCGGGCAAGCGTGAGCCATGAAGTTGAACGACTAAGTATCCATCGCGCTTCTCCTCCCATCCTCTCACCCATCTGTAGGCATTTATCCGACCATGAGCTGTCATTTTGTCGAGTCATGAGACCGAACGTGCTTTGGATTGCCCGCCGAACACAAGGCCGCGATAGCAACTGTCAGTTTGCCGCGGTCCCGCGGAAAACTTCGCCGGGGATAATTTACCGGGCGCTGGCATTGATGCTCCACCCTTATCGGATCGGAAAAGTCCTCCGTTCTCTTTGGTCCAGTGGCATGTCGAGTGGTTGGCATTGTTGATCGGTCTCGATTCTTGCATTCTTGCCCAGTGGTATGTATCATTATCATTATTGCTGTGACAGATCCACTTTGCTCCACCAGAACTCGCTCTCCTTTCGCCCCCACTCATCGTCCATGAGGGTTGCTGCCTTTCCCAAACCGCCTCCTATCAGCTCTTCGTTCCCCAGGCCGAACACCATGGCCTTGGCTGACCCCTTACTGTACACTTCCCACTTGGGCCTGCTCTCACTGCTGCCAGCAGCATTGGGGTCTCCTTTCGTGATGAAGTTGGTCACGTAGGAATTGATTGTCCTGGCCAACTCGGCCTGGTTCTCACTCACAGCGAGGACCTTCGGGTCGCACACTTCATACCGCATATTATCTGCGTGCTGTGCACCGTTCAACAGGGTCGAAATGGCGGCCCACTGATACAAATAGACCGGCACCTCCATGCTCGCAAACTCGGCCGTCTGCCGGGCCGGCGCGACATATGCGTAGTGCCCGTATGCCGCCTCAATGCGCTTGTATTGTGGTCCGACGCCGTCCCTGTCCTCCTTGTAGGGCGACGTTGGTATCGTAGCCGGATCGGGGTAGAGCTTGTCGATGGTCTGCAAATCCTCCTCACTCAGCAGCGGTAGCAATTCACGGAAGAAGTCTACAAACTCCTCCGACTTGCTCATGGCCTTGTCGACGTAGAGACTGCCCTCGTTCCGCTGAAAGCCCGTCATGATTGGGACTCTGTGCCATTTACCCATCCTCCATGTGTCCAGTGGCGGGCGGGGGATTATGTCCCCGTCGATGACAGGTTGAAAGGCCCATTTCAGGCTGGGGTTGTACTTGTCGAAGATTTCATTCTGAGCGTGCTGGACCGTCTCGCTCGGCAGTGATCGCAGGAAGGGGAAAATCTCGTCCTCCGGGAGATCAGAGGGCACACCCGCTGCAGCGAGGAAGCCTTTGAACTGTTCCTCGTGGACCGGCGCGTGATAGGGTCTGACAGCGCGGGAGGTTGGTGCGCCGGACTCGATGATGACTCGGTTGAACAGAGGCCTGCTACCTTCCTTATAGTGCATCAAATGGTGGCCAATCTGTGAAACAATATCAGCGACTTCTTTCCTCCTCCCGCCTCGTTAGTCTCGTCTGAGTCCAGCTCACCGAATGTGCTCCCGCTGAAAGTCCAAACAGTGTGATGTTCTCCGGGTCACCACCAAACGCTGCGGCATTCTCCTTCACCCATTCGAATAGGACAATCTGATCCTTCAAGCCCAGGTTCAACACGCCCTCTTTCGCACTGAGGCTGCTGGGAAGGAACCCCAGCGCGCCGACACGGTAGTTGAATGATATTGCGACAAATGGCTCCTCTGCCCAGCTCATCATAGATGCAGTGTTGTGCATGGTCGCCGTCCCGCGGTTGAAGGCCCCACCATGGATATAAACCGCCACTGGTAGCAGCTTCCCATTGCCACCAGTAGAGCCTGCCTGCCGAAACACATTCGCCGTAAGACAATCCTCGCTGTACACCAGCGCTGGCGATCCAGGCGCAGGCTTTACGAGTTGTTTGCCGGGTGCGGCTGGGCCGTACTTGGATGCGTCAAAGACATTCGCAGGTGACGGCGGGAGTTTCTCCGCAGGACGGAATCGTCTGTCGCCCACAGGTGGTAGGGCGTAAGGGATGCCAAGAAAGCAGTCGACAGCAGTCGGACAGAAGGCTGCTTTATCCTCGGGAATAGTGATTCCAATGACTTTGCCCTGGTAAGGCAACTGGGCTGTTGGCCGGGTGGAGTCGACTTGTAGAACCATGATGAAGCTGACGGGCTGACTGACTGGCCGGTGGTGACATCTATGACTGTTCCTAAGAATGTGGTCGATTTCCCTTCACTTCAGTCTCTTGTTTAAGCTATATTGAAGCTCATCAAGTGTCTTCTACCATTTGTAGTGGAGACTGACGACGTCGGAGTATTCTGAGCCGAACCGGCATTAGGACCGGCATCGAGACGTCCGGGGCCGGTTAGAGGCCGGTCACCGGATATGTTCCCTTCTTGTTCCGACCAGTTCCGACTGCCCAGAGATAAGGTCAACCAAGTATACCATAGTAGTTATCAGCGCATCAAGAGACTGGCCGTCTTCTATCGGCCCCATGTTTATCCCTATTGACAAATAATCTTCTGCACCACTAGGTAATCCCATATCTGTTATATCATCTGATATGAAGATGCTAGAGAAAACGGGTCGAATCCCAACGTCTGGCCTTATCCTGGTCACTGGGAAGGTGATTGCTCCACTGCCATGCTTTTGAGTCTCACCAACTGCGGATCGCTCGGTCGCTTGGCAGCTTGGGTATCAGAGTTGGGGTTGGGTGTGCGGGAGGAGCTGGTCAACCGGGCCCAGCATGGATACGAGCTTGATAACGACTCAGGTCATATCGTGATGTTATATGGAGACAGCCTCATAGGGGCACGGCAACTGATAACCCCTAAATGATAACGGGAAAGCAGGTAGTCGATGCACATGTGTGACATGAATATGTACAGCCTTGTGCCACGACCGGCAGTGATGGAATCTCTCTCCCAGGACTGTTCCTCGCATCTCATCCTACCTTGACGCCGGACCCGTCGTTTTCAAAACTCCTTACCTGAACCGTGCCAGGTAGTATGGACACCCAGCACGAGAAGCCAACGCTGGAGAAGCAGCCCAGCAGCACCGACATCAAGGTTGCAGTCGGGGATGATAATGTCTCCATATCACAGGCCAAATCCGTCACACGAGGCGAGATCGTCGCCCTCGATGCCTCCGAGCTCTTTCTCAGAGAACACAATTTCTCGGAGGAGTATCTTGCCGAGCTCCTCGCCGACCAAGAGATGAACAAACGCCTAGTCCGCAAGATCGACCTCGTTGTCCTGCCGCTACTGGCCGGCACTTATGTCCTGCAGTATATCGACAAGCAAGCCATGTCGTACGCTGCCGTCTTCGATTTGTTCACCGAGACCGGCATCACCTCCGACCAGTATGCCTGGTTCACCTCCATGTTCTACTTTGCCTACCTGGTGGCTGAATATCCCTGGATGTGGGCTGCGCAGAAGACGCGGATGGCCATTATTGTTTCCGGATGTGTTACCCTTTGGGGGGCCATTTTGATGATTACGGCGTCAGCCAAGGATTTTGCCGGCCTGGGGACATGTCGGGTATTTTTGGGCGTGTTTGAGGCGCCAATCACGACCTGCTTCATGATGATTGTTGCTATGTGGTAAGCTGCAGACAAGTCGTCCTCTCATATGTGGCTTTTATTTGGATGGAGTTTCGATGCTGATATAATTTCGCTCCAAAGGTACACCCGCTCAGAACAGCCCTTTCGCGCGGGCATCTTCTACTGCTGCAATGGCGTAGGTTCTATGATCGGCGGTATTCTCACGTATGGCATCGGCCAGATCGACACCTTCCCAGTATGGAAGGCCATCTTCCTCCTTTGCGGCGGCATGACCGTCATTTGGGGCCTCATTATGTTCTTCTTCTTGCCGGATTCTATCATATCCGCGAAGCGATTCAGCTTGGATGAAAAAGCGTTGCTCATAGCAAGGGGCCGGCTGGGCAAGACCGGAATTTTGAACCAGACTATCAAGTGGTCACAGGTCCGCGAGACCTTTGTCGATCCGCAGGTGTGGCTGCTGTTCCTGTTTGTCTTGTTGAACGAGACGATTAACGGCGGTTACGCCAACTTTGGCAAACTCATCGTCAAGGGTCTCGTCACTAACCCCCTTGAGACGACTGCTCTGGGAATTCCCCAGGGCGCGTTTCAAGTGGTATGGATCCTCTCGGGCACGTGGATAGCCTCGCGCTACAAGAACCATCGTACGACTGTTATGGCTCTGTACATCTTGCCCACCATCATAGGCGTCAGTCTGATCTGGAAGATGGATCGGACGACCCACGCCAACAAGATAGGTGTGTTGATAGGTTACTATATTTCTGGCGCGTACGTTACATCACTTGTACTTGCGCTGCAGATGCCGACTATGAACATGGGTGGGTACACAAAGCGGACGACGAGCAGTGCTTTGGTGTTCCTGGCATACTGTACCGGAAACATCATCGGCCCGCATGCGTTCCTCTCAAAGGAGAAGCCGTACTACGAGACTGGTTGCAAGCTGATCTTGGCCTGTGCTGTCGCGCAGGTTTGTGTTGCGTTTGGCTTGAGGTTGATGTTGCAGGCAAGGAACAAGAGGAGGGATGAAGCCGTTGCTGCAGCGGGAGGAGTAGAGGACGAGGCGTTTCACGGAACCGATGCCACGGATTTCGAGAACCCGAATTTCCGCTACGTTCTGTAGCAGGTGTGGAAGATTCAAGAGGGAGGTCAATTGCTTCTTGCAGCGGCTCCTTCGAGACATTTGAGATAGAGAATATAAAACAAGGTTCGAAAGCTTGAACGTGCTCACTTGGGCAGAGCACTTGCTCTGCAAGCGTACTCCGATACATGCTGATGTCCCAAACTGAACTGTCGCAGGCAAACACTAGCAGACTGAAGCCGCTGCAGTAGCAGGGCATCATCTTGCCCACACATAATGGGTTGTCGCGATTCTCCTTCCTCTGAACGGTGGGCGGCCTTCAGTTTCGTGAAGGGTCATGTCCTTGTGATAAATGTCATTTCATAAGTGGGGAGTAGCGATGCCTCTGGCTTGGGTTCAGGTCGCCAGATCATGCGATTGGGGACGTCCTCGACTCGAGTCCGACAACAGCTCCCTGTCGACCTGGCGGCATAGAAACTGCAATGAATCATCGCCGTTCCTTGCCATAGCTGGTCCTAGATTCCCGGATAGAACTTGTAAGGAGAGACACGTCAGAAAGCCTTGCTATGGTACCCCTAGTATTCTCGACACCGTATTGACCCTAGGGTAGGAGTTCTGGATATTGATCCAGGGGAGGGGGGCCACATTCCAGGTCAACCCGGTAGCCCTAGAGCAGGATAACACGCAGTGCAACGCGGACTCGAGATATCGAGAATTTGAGCGCGGTTCGGGAGAGGGTCCGCCCGGAGAGAGGCGAGCAATCAGCTTCGATGCTTCGTTCGGGGCCGGTTGGATTGGCATGGGGAGGGGGCATGGGCCATGAGGGCTCGAAAGACGACACAGCACACCACTCGTTCAGTGTATGTACGTACCATATTTCCGTCACAAGAGGATGCAGAGCCGTGGTTCATATGAGTCTCCCTTAGAAGCTTTCTACCAAGCTTCGTACTGGTCCACGTCCTTTCGCAGCGAGATCTTGACAACTTGCGTTTGTACTGTCCAACGATGTAAACCAGTCCAAATATCCGAAAACATCCCCACGACGATGAAGGCTTAGCTCGTCGTCAAGAACGGTGAGCCGAAGGATGCCCTCACGTTCAGAGGACCCCCAGACTACCCGGCTAGTCTCTTTTCAAGGCCCTCACTTCTCACCCTGAGCCATCTGCTATGTTTTGTTGAGTAGCGCTGGCCTGGCGAGCCTTTGGCGCTCCCGGTCGTGCTCGGTGGGGACCTTATTGGTGGCGCCGCGGCCGAAGATGAGTCGGCCAAGATTAGCGTTGTATTCGAGTCCATCCATCGTTGCTGGTCTTCTCGCTCTCTGGGGAGTCCAAGGGTGTTACCAGGTAAGTGAAAAGGAGATAATCACCCGTAAGATCTGTATGTACAGCGAGTTGAATGAGTTGACTAATTACCCAAGTACAAGTCATGCCCTGGAGCTTCTATCGACCTCCCCCAACCCTCATAGATAAAACTCTACTTCTGGCCACACAAACACCCGCTCGTTCATCTTCCGAATGAAGGTGTACCAGTCGTTGATTATCTTCAGAAGACTGGCTCCTATGTTCTGCGGGATGTCGAGCTACCTTGACTTCTTTCACCTCATGATCATATCCATGGACTGCCTGGATAAACCATCCTTACGGGGCACGTGTGATTTCGACCTCGATGCTTGGACATTTACCCCGCCATTTCTCTCGAAAGATTGAGATATATATATATATATATATATCGCGCTCCTACCGTATATATGATTCATTCAATACGTATTCATCAGTCTTCGCGATCTAACATATATCCTCTTCATACAGCTTTGCCACTGCTCGAAATACCACCTCTCTCGGAACGACCACATCGTAACCCATACCCTTCGTGATGATTTCCACCAAACGCTTATGCTCAAGTGTGTATCCCATGCAATCCATATAAACCGTGATATTCCCCAATCCATGCACGTTCCCCACCTTGTTTATATTAGACCAACTGGCTATCCATTCTGCGGCAGCTTTCAGCTCGGCCTGGCTCCCCTCCCCATACGGGGTTGCCACTGTGCCGCCCAATATCACACATCCGCCGACACCGTCCCATCTCGCCTTAGCAGGGGCAACTTGTCGCTCTTCGGGGCTAATTATCACCAACCCCTTAATGCCTTTCTCTTGTTCCTCAAAGTACCTTCGCACTGCATCTTGTGGTCCAACGACCGGGACAAGAACGTCGTATGAGGGCAGGTTCCCGGTGCAGAGCAACAGAATTGTGTCCGGATGTTCTTGACTTGCTACACGTTGCACGCACTCCTTGATAAGCGGTTCCAACTTCTCTGCATCCATCTTCACTTCAGTGCCGTCACGCATGCGCGAAACGAGAACTTGCTTGGTGTCTGGGGAGGGCCAAAGACGGGCATAGACGTCAGGAAGAGCGAGTCTGTCGAGAGCCCCATGTTGTGTGATTGTCGTGTTTGGTGGGAGAAGGGAAGGGAGGTCTTTAGTGTAATCGTGACGAGGAGATTGGCCTATTGTTATGAGGGCCAGAGTGTGTGTTTTATGAGGGGGTGAAGGCGGCATTGGGGGCACTGAGCTGAGAGAAGAGGACAAGACGCAACGAGGTAATGGTAAAGGAATACAACAGCTGACCCTGTCAGCATTGTGTACCATTGATAACAAATATACTTCGCCCTGAGCATATCTCTTTGGTATCGCTCTTCGATATCCATGCCGGGCTCAAACGTCTTGCCGGCCTTGCGTGACCAGGACGGGCGGGGAACAAGAAGCATTGCAACTCTACTTTCAGACATAACACTGCAGTAATCTGTGAGAATGAGACTGTCATACAGACTTATTATTAATCGATAGACCGACCATTGCTGAAATTTCAAGTCTAGCTAGATATATACCTAGGTATTCTATGGGGATACCTACTTGAGTAGATACTTCTGAAGATTTCATATTGGATTTCGAGGGTTCGGGTTAAGGATGACACTTTGAAATTTGCCACCGCATCTCATGAATTTTTTGCCTGTCATCACCTATCAATTGCCAAGTTGCTCTGAACTCACCCATCAGTATCAGCCAATTTCTGCGTGGTATTGATCTCTGAAGCCCCATCAACATCGAGCATCATGTCAGTGGACTCCAACCGGAAGACGGTGCTCATTACCGGGTGAGTTGGAACCAAACTATTGATACTTTGGCCGGAGACAGACAGTGGGACCTGACGCGGTTGTTGTTGTTCTGTAGCTGTACGCCTGGTGGTATCGGCTATGAACTCTGCAAAGAGTTCCACGCTCAAGGTACGTCAGGTCTCACATTTCCTCGGTCTCGGCCTGTTACCCTTAGGTACTTAGTCTAAACAAACGGCCATCAACACTGACTACGGGCCAGGCTTTCATGTTATCGCAACAGCCCGCAATCCTTCCGTCCTATCGGACCTTGCTGACAAGCCCGGCTTTTCATACCTACCACTCGATGTGACGAAGCAAAGTAGCATTGACGCTTGCAGAGATGAGGTTGACAAGTTGACCGGTGGCAAACTTGATATCCTCGTCAACAACGCAGGCCGAACGCACACCGTCCCCGCCACAGACCTCGATATTGATGATGTGAAGGCGACATTTGAGGCCAACGTCTTCGGCGTCTTGGCTATGGTCAAGACCTTTGTCCATCTCCTCATACCTACCAAAGGTTTAATCATCAACGTCTCGAGTGTGGCGTCCATCACACCCTACGCGTTTGCGTCGGCATATTGCGCCTCGAAAGGTGCCATCAACAGTTACTCCCGCACGTTGAGGCAGGAGCTACGACCCTTCGGCGTTAGGGTGATGGTTGCGCTGCCGGGTACAGTGAAGACGAATATCAACCTACAGACCGACAGGGAGCTGCCCGAGGGCAGTCTGTATATGCCAATCGCGGATGTGTACAGGTGGAGGCTTATGTTTTCGAAGGATGCTTCGAGTTCCATAACTCCCCAAATGTACGCCAAGCGTTTGGTAGCCGATGCGCTGAAGCCCGAGTGGTCGTTGTTTTTGCGCGGAATCTTTAGCATGGTCGGCTTATGCAGGCCGGACTGGCATTACTACGGGGGTCTTGCGAAGGAGGCATGGTTGGGATCCTGTGTTGGGGAGTGGCTGATGGACACTGTTATCTACCGCATGTTCAAATTGGGGACGTTGGAGGATGTGTTAAAGAGGCAGGATGCGGAGGCCAAGAAACTCAAGTGAACGCCCATACTCGAGTACTTGTTTTAGGAGTGAAAGGCAGGACCCAGGGCGGGGCGCAGGGAGGGTAGGATCTTGAAGATGACTGTTGCTGCTTCTACGACCTCGGGGTCTGCGCAGGTGGTCGGTCGAGATGGCTACTGTGTCCATAGTTCGGACCCATCAAGTGGGGTCCGAGGTGGACACTGCGTGCGAACCCCCGGCTGGTCTACTGCTTGGTATATGCAAATACGCCTGGTAATTTGAGGACAGGAGGAATTGCTATGATTAATTCGAAAACCCAGCCATTGTTTAAGGGGCTATTGAACTCAAAACAGGATCCAATGGGAAGTCTCTTTGGAGGGCGTCGTTCGTTATTATGGAGGCTGTTCTACTTAGGAATTAGGATTGCCAAATTCCAGGCATTGCAACCCCTATACTCCAGAGCTTAATAGGGACGCACGACCCCGCTCTGAGATGTTTACACGTAATCCGACCTGCCGACCAGATGTACCGAAAAGGTTACGAAACATTGCGGGGATTATAAAACTATATCCGAGCCGACAACACGTGGATGGGGACTGTGGTGCCAACAATATTTATACCGTACGTTGTCGTCTTCATGTCGAAGGCTCGTCTCTATCCTGTGGTAGAAATCAAACCTGAAGTCTCCTTGGAACAAGCCCCGGAACATTTCTCCAATTCATATACTTTTGGTTTCTGGTACAGAGGGAAGAGGCATGATGGGTTCAGGTATGTTTGGGGTGATTCACGTGTGCATATTGCCGCTCAAACGCTGAGATGTAACAGTTACAACGCGACCCCACGAAGAGTACCCTCCCCGGGCCAGCCTCGCAAAGGATGTTTACCGCCCATTCCCTGTCCTCCCCGACAAGCTTCCTTCGCCAGACGAGGTAGACGCACCAGCTCTCATCGCCAGATCCCTCCGCTCACTCACCGACGCGCTGGGCGCCGAGGATGTCCACAAGATCAAGTCATGCTTCCTCGCAAGCCAGTCATACTGGCGTGACTTGTTGTCGTTGACGTATCATATACGGACGTTCAGTGACGCCGACGTCATAGGCCCGGCTATCATGACGTTGACGAGGAAACGAGGCCTGCTGGGAGGATTTGAAGTGATCCCGGGTAGTGTTCAGGATGTGGTCGTGAGCCCAGCTCTGCGATGGATAGAGGCCATGATCACTTTCAAGACGCTCATGCCCAAGGCAAAGTGCGAGGGCCGAATAACTCTGTTCCCGGAGGCGGACGAGAATGGAGAAGCTATATGGAAGATATGGAGCTTGTCGACGTGGCTGGAGGACTTTGAAGAGTACCCGGAAGACCAGAACAAACTCAAAGCGCCAGGACGGGATGTCAAGGATACCGAGGATATCGAGACGGATGTTTTCATTGTCGGCGGTGGCAACGCGTAAGTCTCGTTGTGAAAGATTCTTTCCAGGGGAAACGTCGGTGTGACTAATTGATATATTGCAGCGGCATAATTCTGTCGGCTAGCCTCAAGGCCCTAGGCGTTGAGAGCCTCATCGTCGACAGGCACCCGCAGCCAGGTGACAACTGGCGTCTTCGATATGACTGCTTGCGCTTTCACGTTCCGAAGTCCAGCTGTGATACTCCGTATTTATGTAAGTGTTCTAGTGCCTGCTCAGCTCCCCAGTCTTTGTCAATGCTGATCTTTCTCAGCGTATCCGAAGGAGGACCCCCTGATCCTTACGAGGCCGATGCTCGCAGATCACATGAAGAATTACGTGGCCACATTCAATCTTAACATATTGAATTCTTCCACTGTGGAAGCTAGCGCATTTAACCAGTCAAAGGGCGTCTGGAACATGAGAATTCGCACGCCATATGGAGTCAAGACAGTCATAGCCAAGCATCTGGTCCAATCCACGGGTATTGGTTGTCAAAAGCCAAACATTCCAAAGCTCCCGGGAGGGGAGTTATATAAGGGAATCAGCATACACTCTGCGGAATACAAAAACCCAAAGCAATTTACTGGTAATGGTGCAAAGGTAAGCAGGTGTCCTTCTTGGCATATGTTGAGATGGGGAGACACTGACTTCCATCTAGTCTGTCATCGTCGTTGGTTCAGCCAACTCCGCATTTGATGTAATGGAAGATTGCGCCTCCTCTGGTCTCAAAACCACGATGGTTGCACGAAGTCCGACATATATCTTCCCGTGGGAATATTCTATGGCCCCCCAAGGCCTCGGCCTGTACGAGAGAATCCCGGCCGACCTGGCAGACAAGGTCCAGATGAGTGGGCCCAACGCAATCGGCGGTCAGCTTGTGATGGGACTGCAAAGTCATCTGGCTCAGCAGGAGAAGGACAGATATAAGCCCTTGGCCGAGACGGGTTTCCCGGTCTACGACTCTACGGTGCCCGACAAGGGTGATCTGATGCACCATATGCTGGAGAGGGGTGGTGGCCACTTCAATGATATTGGTGAAGGTGTCAAGATGCTTGTGGAGGGGGTTTGCGCTGTGAAGGGCAACGTCGAACCCGTTGGTTTCACACCTAAAGGATTGAAGTTCAGCGATGGCTCAACCGTGGATGCAGATGCAATTGTGTGGTGCACCGGTTTCGCGGACAAAGACCCCAATGTTACCGCGGAGATTCTCGGTGGGCACAAATTCGACAAGATGGGGGACTGCAAAGATGATCTTGGCCCACGTGATATTGCTGTCATGAGGGACGCCATCTGGGGAGTGGATAAGGAAGGAGAGGTCCGTGGCGTATGGAAGAGGCATCTAAGGGTCAATAACTATTGGGCGCATGGTGGGACAACGGCACAGCACCGATACTACTCTAAGTTTCTTGCCCTGCAGATCAAGGCTGCGCTTGAGGGTATCTTACCGGAGGCCTACCGGGACTCCCCCGAGACTATGTGAGTTCTCGGAGCGACCATGTTTGACAGGTCATGTGTTGATCGGTATTGTAGATACATCAGCTTGGCAATATAACAATTTATTATTAGTCAGATTAGTACCCTAGGGTATGTATCGTTTGGATCTCTGTGTTGCTACTGGAAAAACGAGTTCGGATATATATGTTTTGACCATGCGCCCAAGGAATATTAGCTCGTGTAATTAGTATCTACAGCCGTTACCTCAGTCTTCAGCGGTGCCTGTTAGGTAATTACCATTGTGCTGGTGGAAAACTGTGGGTTTTGTTTTCGGCGACGGACAGAGGTAGAGGCTGACGTGTGAACTATTGCACGAGGGAAGCGGTATGTTGTGCTGCTTAAGTATGGAGACGTTGATTGATACACCATCG
>LKEA01000013.1:0-14700 GCA_003795315.1 Cytospora schulzeri | reverse complement strand
GGCTCTAGGTAAACACAATGAGTGGGTGAGCATTGTCCTGTGCGGTTGGTGACTTTTCATCGGAATCCAAACGCTCGGTCATGGCTTGCATCGCCGGTGATGTCCATGACGGACTCGTGCTCAAGCCCAGTTGTCTTGCTCACTGTCTGGCTACCCCTTAGTTCCATGCCCTGTCTTCCAGGTTGCGCCCTGAGACGATCCTCGCCGAGGGATGCTTTAGTACCTCGGTAGAAATTAGACAACGGAAAGTACAGTTAGTATACTAGCTGCATGTATGAGGGGACACTGATGTTGTTGTATTCGTTTAAACTGCTGAACAGAACGGCTGGTGAAACTCTACTGATTTACCATGCCTCCCATTTCTGTCCTCCCATCGCAACCAAGCGGTTAAACAGCTCATCTCTCAAAGGGCAAGCTGTAATCTTGACTGTCTCTCCTGTGGTCGTCACTATTTCCAGTCCATCCGCAATCTCCGTGTTCATTGCCCATCCCACAACCAGCTTGGCCTTCCACCCGTATCCGCCGACTTTCCTCAGCTCGACGATATCAGCCATCGCGATGGTCCATGCTGGGTGGACGTGGCCCTCATCCATGTTAGATTTTACATCGGTACTGAATGCCAATGCAGGAACAGTTGCCTTGGTTGAGATGTATACCCTGCCCTTGTGGCCCTTGTGACGCGCCTGAAACTCCACAGGCCCATCGAAATGCTTGTGACGAGGTATAACACCCAGGCGGTCTTTTGCTTTGCCTGATCCTGCCTTCGCCTTGGCCGTATCTGTACCAATGGCAGTCTTGATTGCACCTTTAGTGGTTCCTTTGAAAAACCCAATGATCTTGCTGCTTTTCCTGCCGTGTTTGGAGGCTTTGGCCTTATCAATATCCTCACCATCGGTTTCATGCGCCGTGGTGGGATCATGCCGCATGGCTTCTTCCAGCTCCTCGTCGGTCGCGTTCAGGGGAGCCTCCCCGGCCACTGCTTTCATGTCCTGATCTGTTATTTGCGCAGGTGTGTTTGGAGGCGGCGCGGTGCCTCGTGGGGGAGGTGGGAGAGGTGCGTGGTTTGCCTCGCCGATACGCAGTAGTGTAATCGTCAGCTGGGCATTTGTAGGCACTCCCTTGAGGATGGTGTTCCGAAGTTCGAGGAGTTTTTGCCAGTTGGGGAATTTACGGTTGAGCAATTCCATGCCTCTGGCAATGACAGGATCGCCGAAGAAGCCAAAGCCGACTCCAAATGTGGTCCCCTTCACCACCATGTAGGATGTAACAAACATTGACATACAAAGCACTGGAACAACAAGAAGGGCAAGACGAAACCGGTAGGTATTCTTCGGGAATGGAGGTGTCGGACTGAGCGCATTCCCAAATCTCTCCCAGGTATCAGCAACATCTGCAAGGGCGTGCATGATAGGCCTCATCTTGGTCCACATTGCAGTCTCCATGGGGACCTTTGTCTTGTCGTGGCTTGCGCCTACCTGGGCCCCCCCTGCAGTGTCCTTCGCGTCCGCAGCTTTCAGTGCGACAGTGGTCGGGTCTGGGACTACATCTCCAAGACTGCCATCTTCGTCGTCGTCGGCTGGGTGTTTCCCGGAAGCGCTGCTTAGTGCAACAGTGGCGATCCCGTTGACGAACCCACTTGCCTCTTGCTCGACGGCCTCGCCTTTGTGATTTTCTGGTGCCCCTGTTGCGCTGTCGTGGCTACCTAGCACACCTGCTCTTGGTTTCTGCACACCGCCGGTACTGGAGTTGACGAGTGCTATCGGCGCCGGAGGGAACAATATATCGCGTGAAGGCGGGTAGGCGATGAGAGTAATGAGTGTCAGAGATATGAGTGGAACGAGTAGGTCGAGCAGCCACGCTGTGAAATAAGCGGCGGCGAAGTAAGCGGTCCGCCTCGTTTCCCGCCATGATCGGAGACGAGCAACGTGGTTGACGGCGCTGAGGAGGCTGGTGATGACGGTCATGTACAGCCTTTCGAGGTTAGCCCGAAGCTTGTCTGGGGAGAAGTCCTCCTCGTCGGCAATGTTGAGGTCGAGCCCGCCTGGAACCGGATGAGGGATGGACTTGACGTGGTACATCTGCTTGTTGAAACGCCTGACGAGGAGCCATAGTTCCTCATTGTCCATGCCGCCAACCAAAGGTTCGGCAACATCCTGCTTCTTCTCGTTCCAGCCAAGATCCAAGACCTCCTCTGCGTGTTCCTGTTGTGCCAGACCCTTTTCATCGTGGTCATCCGTTGCAAGTGCGTGGGAGAGGGATGGATCCTCTGCCAATGTGTTCGACGCTTCTATAGCGGCTGGATCGGTGACCGGTCGTGTGTCTGACGGAATGGGCAGGAGATCTTTGATGGTGGTGCCCGGACCAGCGTCTCCTGACACGAGATTGTTGGACCAGGAGTCCGTGGTGTCTGTGGATGCCATTTCCGATTGCCGGCCAGATCGTGCAGATCGTCAGGTTTGGCGCCGGTTGGTGGAGGGTGGGGTGGAAGGCGGTTGTAGTGGACGGATGTAACGGCAATGCGAGTTAGAGGGTATGCCGCATCAACAAGTTGCAAGACTTAGATTAATTTGATAGGTACTTTGGTATATATAGTATGGATGATTAGTTGGTTCGTAATATGCCTTTCGAGCTGGGAAATTCAAAGATCAAGGAGAGAAAATCCTGGGTTTATGTGATTTAGAAATGTGAGGCCCTTCCTGTTCATCATTCAATCATTTCCTTGGTCTCAAGTCTCAGCTGTCACGCCGTGTCTAAGTCTGTGATGACGTTTGTGGCGTTTCTTTGTGACGCAGTACCATCAACTACAGCCTACGTTCTACATGGCATCGGTGGTGCTGGCGTCAGGCACAGTGGCACATCAGGGCATTTACAGGCTGGATACCGGTAATTAGTGTCAGTTTCACGACTCAAAACGTCACTCGTCCTCTCGTTTCCCACAACTACCAGCTGCATTTCCTCCTTGAAGACACCAAACACTCCCTTTTTCGAGTCTCAAGGGCTGATCCCCACGAGTACATTGGCCGACCATGTACTTGGTACCCACTTTAATATTCTTATCTCCATGCACCATAGCTCTTGATAGCCTTCGCAGCCTACATCCATCCTGCAGGCTGCCCAGACTGCCTAATGCTTAGAACATATTTCGAGTCATGCAAGGGTTCTATGCTCAAGAATATCAAGGTCAGGTCATGCGGGTGGTAGATACAGGTATTGTACCAACTGAGTATCAATTACCATATGGATCACCATTAATCGAGCTCTTGTCTTCACTGCAGTAGTATCAGAGTAGAACCATATATATATAATGTAGTCTACATAAGTGGATGCTAGGGTTCGATTCTCAAACTCAGTCCCGAGTCCCAGCATTACTCGTTCATGAAGACATGTTGATGACAACCTTGCCCTTCGACCTCTTGCTCGCAACTCGTTCGTACCCCTGAGATCAACAATGTAAGTATATAACGTTCGTGGCTTCTGGCAAGGAGTGGACGATCTTACCTTGACTGCGTCCTCCATTGAGTACTCGGAATCCGTAAGAAAATGCTTGAAGTGACCATTTTCCACCCACTTCACAACCTCTTTAGCGATGGCCCCATCTGGCCATAGGGCTAATAGCTTGTATCTCCGGGGCACACCACCCAGAGACACAGGCAGGAGTTTGCTTCGGAGGATCGGTCCTGCTCCCACAGCTCCGACAATCGTAATGAACAATCCGTTCCTTTCCGTATACTGGGCGCACTTCTGAAAGAGCTCATCGCTACCGACGCAGTCAAATATAGCCTGCAGGGGATTCGGCCCGAATGTCGAAGCCAGGTGAGCTGTCAAGGAATCATGAGCCTTATAGTCAATAACCTGCAATCGTTGTCAGTGTTCTGGCTGCGCCCATAATAACCGCAGCTTGAGAACTCTCCTCGTCACGGAGGCCACTCACTTCATCGGCTCCAATCCCTTTCACCAGTTCCGCATTCGCCCCCGAGCACACGGCATATACCATGGCGCCTTTTGCTTTTGCAACCTGAACAAGCACCGAGCCAACTCCGCCACTGGCCCCGTGCACCAGAACACGGTCGCCAGGCTTGATATCTGCCTCCTTGAGAACAAGATACGCCGTCTGTCCGGAGATTCCTAGAGCCCCTGCAGCATCTCTCAGGTCGATCCCCTTAGGCTTCACCGTGACCTTACTGGCTGGAACCTCGATGTACTCGGCCAGACTGCCCCTTCCTACCGCAACGCTCATCACGTTCAGTGCACCGCACACCTCAGTCCCCACTGCTATACCTAAATCCTGGGGCACGGCTTGGCCCAATTTAAGCACCGTGCCGGCAAAATCTAGACCGGGAATGGGGTTACGGCGGAAGGGGACCCAGCTGGGAATATCGGCCATGAAGTTTATATCCGCGGGATTAAGAGATGAGTAGTCGACCTTGATCAAGATGTTGCCAGATTTTGGTATGGAAGGGACAGGATAATCGGTTCTGAGCGTGAGGGCATCCTTTGGCTCACCGTTCTTGACGACGAGCCAAGCCTTCATCGTCGTGGGGATGTTTTCGACCATTGCGCACAACCTCGGTACCATACAAGGGTTTGGTACTGGATAGCGAGAGGGGGTGTATTGGACTGTTTTGAATTTGATAAGACCCCGAACCGTGTGATCGGTTGCTTGGTTACGTGACCTCCAATAAATATGGGTTTTACAAGGTGTTTCACATGTGTGAAAGTTAAGCTGGGTTGTAACAACACACGGAGATGCAAGCGACGTGTATTACATAACCGTAAAATACAGGCAGTGCCTAGTGCAACCAGTAAAGATCACTGCCCCCTTTTGGCGCAAACACACCTGGGCCCCACTCTGGGTGACGACCTCCTCTAGTTTATCTATTAAGTACCTACTAAGTAGGTATTCATTGGCCACTTGTACAACGTTGAAAGAACCGTTGTTTGTTGACGACATCATCCTCGAGCAGAAGTAGCGTCACGATTTCTGTATGCATACATACATACCAGTTGACATAAAACGCTCTTCAACGCAATGGGCAAGCCTCTTCTCTTCCACGGGGCTGTGATACACTCCCTCTCGCCTACAGAGCTCGAGATCCTCGAGTCAGCACTTCTCGTAGTCGACGGGGATGGCCACATCATCGCATTCAACAAAAACATCTCGAGCATTCCGGAGGAACTAGAATTGCCCAATCATCCAAGTATCCGTCTGGGGGACTGCCAAATTCACAAACTCGAACGTGGCACCTTTCTTATACCCGGCTTCGTCGACACTCACAACCACGCACCGCAATGGGCTCAGAGGGGTCTTGGGCAGGGAATGCACATCCTCGACTGGCTTGATGGTGTGACATTTCCTAATGAGGCCAAATTTGCGGACTCGGAGTATGCTCGTCGGGTATATGCACAATGCATAGACGGCTTCTTGAAGCAGGGTATTACCACCGCATCATACTATGGCTCAGCCCACGGCGAAGCAACCCGGATATTGGCCGATACCTGTCTGGCCAAGGGTCAACGTGCGCTTGTGGGGAAGTGCAACATGAACCGCAACGCACCTGACTACTACCGGGACTCGACCACCGAGGAGAGTTTACGGGTGACGGAAGAGTGCATCGAGCATATCCGACAGATCGACCCTAACAGCAACCTGGTCAAGCCCGTGTTAACGCCGCGGTTTGCCATCACGTGCGATCCTCTCTTGCTGGAAGGATTGGGTAAGATTGCGGTACGTGAGCCGAAATTGCCCATCCAGACGCATTTCAACGAGGCGGAGCAGGAGATGCAAGCCACGAAGTCGCTATTCCCAGGCTTTGACAACGAGATGGACTTGTATCACCACTACGGCTTACTGGGCCCTCGATCAATACTGGCCCATTGCTGTTATATGAGCGAGTATGAGCTACAAAGGCTTGCTGAGCTCGAATGCGGCGTTGCGCACTGTCCGGTCTCCAACATGACAGTCGGAGGTGGGTTTATGGCTGCGCCGGTGAGGGAGTTCCTTCGTCGCGGCATCAACGTCGGCTTAGGGACAGACAGCGGCGGCGGCTTTTCGAGCAGTATCCTCGATGCTATGCGTCAGGCACTGATTGCTAGCAATGCGAGAGAAGCCATGTCCAAGGGCGATGACAAGGGTTTGTCGATCGAGGAGTTGTTCTACCTTGCTACCCTCGGCGGTGCAAAGGTCTGCTCGTTGGTAGACAAGGTGGGAAACTTTGCGGTAAAGAAGGAGTTTGATTCTTGCATCATTTCGTCCCAGGTTGACGATCAGGTCATGACTGTGGTTGAGCCTGGTGAACCCCTAAGGACAGTCTTCGAGAAGTTCGTTATGACCGGTGATGATCGAAACATCACTGGGGTCTACGTGCGAGGGCGACGTGTCAAGTAATCAAGCAGTGGGTTACTGTAACCGATTACGGGCAGTTATTATGGGTCACGAAACTGGTAAAGTTCACTATCGACACACGAACCCAAGAAGCTGTACCGTGCCAGATAGCTTGGGTGGGTCATATGATATATGGGGTGTCACCACCTGGGCACTGTATTGTCTTGAATGTGTAAGAAAGCACTTGAGTCAACAGGAAACATTGTTTACATGAACCGTTGGTCTTGGTGCTGTCCAAGAGATATTGATGTGTAGGTGTGTTCAATTACCTACAGTAGGTAAATGTGGGTGTAAGGCCATTTCCCTTTCATTTAGATCGAAACTTGACTTCCTCGGCCTTTTCAAATCCATAAGGCACGCTGGGGCTTCGCCACTCAACACTGTTTTCCTCGCCCTCAAACTTAACCACTGGCTTCAAAATACTCAATGTTTTCCCACCAAAGGCACTCTTCTCAAAGCTCTGGAACCACCCGCTCTCGGGCTGAAGATACTGACCTAGCACCTTTCTCCAGCCAGTCCACACCGTCACCAAGAGATCCAGCACATGATGCTGTCCCCTCATCTCGCCCCACTGGAAGCGTTCCTTGCATTCCTCCACGATACTCTCGGGGTACAACCCAACCTCCTCCGTCAGTGCGTAGGCGTTGACGCCCGTAAGACTCGCGTGTGCGTAATAGCTGCCTCCTTCAACAGCTCTTCTCTTAAGTCCCAGCATCGCGCCCACAGCACCGAGGATCCCTGTTGACATGTCCGAGATGGGCAAGCTTGGCAAGACAGCCTCGTTGTGGGGCAACTTGAGACTCCGTCCCGTAACATACGCTGATCCAGCTGCCGAATCAGCAATCTGCTGCCAGCCAGGTCGTTCAGCATAGTAGCCGTCGGGCCCGTAGCAATTCTCGCTGAGATAGACAATGCCCCGTCCTCGTTCACCTGCCATCTTGACCAGGTCATTCAGACCCAAGCCATACTTGATCATCTTGTTAAGGCGGAAGCCTTGAACAAAGATATCGCAGTCGCCAACAAGAGACTTGAGCAGGGCTGCATCGGACTCCTTGCGCAGGTCAATAGCAATTGTCCTCTTGCCTGCGTTGAGAGTGAGTTGTAGAATGTTGAGATCGGGCAGATGAGGCGGGTTAACACGAATAACATCCGCACCGTACGATGTCAAGACGGTGCCGATCTGGGGACCGGCAATGATGCGGGTCATCTCGACAACTTTGACACCCGCTAGCGGACGTGTGTCGTTGGGGTCCAATGGCGGGAAGGCGACGGGCGGTGTTGGAACAGCGTGGTCTTGCTTCTTCACGTTGACGAGGGAATGGGCAGCAAGGCTCCGTCCCATCTCTGACTCGCGCCATTGCTTAGGAGTGAAGCAGACGCTGCCGCAGAAACCGTTCATGAGATTCGTCATCTCCAGCCTTTCCGGACTCAGTTTTGAAGTGTGCTCAGCAATGTGAGCAGCAGCCTCATCGGGGGTCTTGATGGGAGCAGAAGGGTCGACGCCGATAGATCGAAGAACAGGCTCAGCCTGCAGGCTCCCGTGAAGTGAATACCACACTTCTGGGTCGCTGGTGGGATATAATGCCGTGGCACGGTACTTGAGGGGAGTGTCTGTCCATCCTTGCTCCCAGTCTGGGACGAGCTGCTTTAGCTTCCCTTGCTTGATGAGACTAAAGATGTCTTCGCCATCGAGGAAAGCGGTGACGACGCAGCCAAGCCAGAGTGCTACGTGGGTGGTGTTGACGGTGATCTGACGGTTGTCGTTCTTCTGTCCACGCAGGGCAAGAATCTCATCGGCCAGCACACCGGTCATAGCATGAAGGGCCGCTGCAACGGAAACAGCCTTGATGGGCCCGGGAATGACGGGAAAAGATTCGCCGGTGAAGCGAACTTTCGAGAGGACTGTTTCATCCTGGGTGAACCCTGGGGTTTGGCTAGCGAGGAGGCGGAAGATGCGCTGTGTGTCCTCGGGGACAGGAGTGAAGCTTTTGTCTGTGAAGGTGCCTGGTCCGTAGACATCCGGAATCTTGTCTGAAGCCATGGCTGGAAATAGTTGGAATGGTTTACAACGTTGGATAGTACAAACGCACGTTGTCAAGATCTTAGCCTAGGTTTTGGATGTTCAGGTGATATGATGGGAGGATCCTCTTTAATAGGAGGTTATAGTGGAGAAGGTGGGTGGATCAGCTCCCGTTTACGACTTTCGTGAGTACTTGACTACATACACTACGGTAAATATAGTTCGTACGCCGAGCAGCTGGGCAGACACCCAGCAGACGTATATGTGTTATTGACCTCCAGGAGCGGCTATTCGAAGACGTCGGGTCCGGTCCGATACGGTGAAAGCATACGACTTTCTGACTGAACGCCTGGAAGGATGGCGAAACGCGAAACCCCAGAGTGTTAAATATCTCACCTGTATTGGTACAAATCCATATTATTAATGCAACTGTATTTATAATAGAAGAGCTTCAAGTGTATTATAAATACGTCACATACTTTGAAGACTGACCAGGCCGATTTGCTACTGCACACGTACCGTATAGGGCTGATGGAAGTTTTCTAGAAGCTCCACCAATACATATGCCGAGGCTCACGAGTCGTATCCACCACGAGGAACACTTCCGCTCGCGGAGATCGGTGCTCCGAATATATGGAGAGATGACATCGTAGGGTACTTGATCCTTGTCGCATGCCTGTCTCTTTTGCTACAGTATTTGACAACCGAACGAACCCATTGCCTTCAACTACACAAGGCACATACTAGAACCTTACTGGCAAACATCCACCACTTCTCGTTATGGCAGACATTCGAAAAATCGCAATCATCGGCTGCGGCTCCATCGGCGCCTCCTGGGCAGCACTTTTCCTCGCCCAGGGACTCACTGTAACTGCATTCGACATCAACCCAGCTGCCGAAACCTTCCTTCACAAGATCGTCACGGACGCACTGCCAGTTCTTTCGTCATTGGGCCTGCTCCAAAAAGCAGACGCGAAGCCATCGGACATCCTCTTCACGACCCAGATGGATGAGGCGCTGAATGGCGCTGATTTTGTACAGGAGAATGGACCAGAGAAGTTGGACTTCAAGCAGCATCTTTTCGACCAGATCGCGGGTCTAGTCCGCCCTGATACAACTATTGCAACAAGCAGCAGCGGTCTGACGTGCTCGAGCATCCAAGAAGGAATGCACGCATCATCACATCCGGAGAGGTGTGTCGTGGGTCACCCCTTCAACCCGCCACACCTTATTCCGCTCGTTGAAGTCGTCGGGGGAAAGCAGACGTCAGCTGAGACTATCGATAAGACGTTAGCCTTCTACGAAAAGATAGGCAAAAAGCCCGTTCATGTGAAGAAAGAAGTAGTCGGCCACGTTGCCAATCGTCTCCAGGCTGCACTGATGCGCGAATGCATGCACCTCTTGCAGGAGGATGTGGTCGGTGTCGCAGACATCGACACAGCGATGAGCTACGGGCCAGGACTCAGATGGGGAGTGATGGGGCCGAGTCTGCTGTTCCATTTGGGCGGTGGCGAGGGTGGAATCAAGCATATGGCTGATCATCTATTGGGGCCACTGATGACCTGGTACGCTCGTGAGGATCCTGTGGTTGATGATGGGCTGAAGAAGAAATGGGTGGATGGAACAATAGAGGAGGTCGACGGGCGGGATTTCAGGGAGTTGGCGAGGCAGAGGGATGCAGAGCTTGTAAGATTGTTGAACGTGCGAAGGGAGTGGGATGACTTCGCCGAGAAGCAGAAGAAATCCGGGTAGTGTTGACAGATGAAGACAGCTGCAACCTTGTTTTGAGGGTGACACAATACTAAGGGTATGTAGATAGCCAGAGGCAAGTGTAGGCCGGCGAAACGCACAATTCTGAATTATATACTCTTACACATAGTCGAGACAATATGAGACGAGACAGGAACATTTAGTACGGACTCATACGGAGGTTGGCAGGTCGGGGAGTCTGATCTTCTTCGAGGGTTCTGAAAGTTTCAAAACCAAGACCACCCTGCATTGATAAAGGGGAATAGTGGATAACTGTGGTTCTACGGACCCGAACAGTTCCCCCAAAACCGCCGGGCCTTGTTTGTCGAATTCCGCGATTCCGCGACTGGTGACATCGGCGGACCCGCTGTTTGTGATGGTCCACCGGGTGACATGATGCTGGGCTGGCGGGTCCTCCCGAATGCTCCTCGATGATCGAAGTGTTGAATCATGCACCGGGGAAAAAAGAGCGAAGGAACAGCGAGCGAAAATGGATCGACTGGCGCTACCGCTGTTCTATGAGGTTTGGCAACATTTTGAAAAATCTTCACCGATGATCGATTCGGACAAAGCTACATACGTAGCTTGAATCAACAGCTCTCAGGGATTACTAGTACGGTCCACGGAAACAAGGCCTACCGATTTGCTCGGAGACCTGGAGAACTGGGCCCACGGAGTAGCAAGACAATTCGCCCATTCCACTCGGTATCCTACGCTTACTCTATGAGTGGGCCGTACTAATAGTTTTAATCCTTGAGAACTGCACGAAGGATTGCCCCAATGAACAGTGGATCGGCAATGAGACGCCGGTGATGTCAAATGAGTGCGAAAAACCGCCTGGTTAGACCTCAATTCCACGTCTATTCCTGACCTGGGACATAATTATGAAGGAACCGACGAGCTGAGGGGTGAGACTTCCTGACAATATACCGGATACAATTGTGCTTGGGCATACTCCTGATTCTTCACGTCAACTCATCCTGTCTATCCATCATGGGTTCCCAACTACCTGGAGCAAGTCAACAGCGCCTATACATCCTTGACGCGGACGTCTCCAATCCACACCCTCGCAAGGGCCGCATCCTATCGTGCCTTGCCGATGGGAGTGACCTGCACACAGTCATCGGCAATATCACTAGCATGCCCGATGGCATCGCAATCGACCAAGAAAATGGCCATTTGTACTGGACCAACATGGGACACAACCTGAAGACCCACAACGGGTCTATCGAGAGAGCGAACCTCGACGGATCGGACCGGAAAGTTATTATCCCCGTTGGTTCGAACGGTGTGTTCACGCCCAAACAAATCACAATTGCCAAGCAGAACCGGAAGCTGTATTGGTGTGATAGAGAGGGGATGAAAGTGATGAGGGCGAATTTGGATGGGAGTGACGTCGAGGTGTTGGTGTCAACTGGGGATACAGAGGACGATAGGACGGACCCAAAGAGGTGGTGCGTTGGTATTGCGCTGGATGAGAGAAGGGGATACTTCTACTGGACCCAAAAGGGGCCATCAAAGGGTAACCAGGGTCGTATTCTGCGTGCCCCGATCGATGGACCGCAGGGTTACTTTCCAGACAAGAGGTGGGATATCGAAGTCATCTTCGACAGACTGCCGGAGCCAATTGACCTCGAAATGGATGAGGAAAGCAATACACTGTACTGGACAGACCGTGGTGACCCACCAAGTGGGAACTCGTTGAACAGAGCAGCCATTGGAATGGGAGGAGTGCCGCAGGTTCTTACCATCAGGTTGCATGAGGCAATCGGGCTGGCATTGGATAGGGACAGCGACATAACATATGTGACGGACTTAGCTGGAGGTGTGTATGCAGTTGATATCAAAACAAGGAAGAAGAAGACCCTGTTTGGGGAACTGGGAGATATTACTGGCATTGCGATGGCTTGAGGCATCGAACAGATTTGAGCATTATATTCAAGGCTCTCATTAACATGTAAATATAAAGACTTGAAACACCCTATAACACCTACGTTTCTGCCACGGGTTCAAAACTTTGTTGTATGATTTGAATTGTGACTAGGCAGAAACGCCGATTCTTATAAGGCGATGGAGATGATGGATACATACGGATGAGACGCGGTATAGATTCGACGTTACAGGTGAAATGGCATATTAGGGTTCGCATAACCTATAACTACGGCTCGACTTCATGCCTAATCCAATATATATCCAGTGTTTTAATGAGGCAGCACACCAAAGTTTCATCTCTTCCGTAACTGGTTCGCTTATTGCCAGTTCGAGATAATAAGTTAAACAGCCTATAATTAGGCCAGTTCCCTTAGTAGGCTACACCTAAATTAATCACTACTACTATAATCACTTAAATCACTCTACAATATCTCGGCCCCTACCTAACTTTAATATATTCCTCTTCGTATATAGGGTTATTAGACCTGTTAGATCTAATAGTACTATTTCTAAGGTTATTAACTTAAATCTAGGTCCTCTTAATAGCTTTAATTCTTATAAAGGCGGTATTAAGGCTTAATTAGACCTTCTTTCTCTTTATAGGCTTAAGACTTTCTACTTTAGCTTTTGACTTGTGGAATAGCTACAGCCTGATTAGGCAGGCGGTGAGCTGCCTGGCCTGAAAGGGAAGGCGGCAGAATCTGGGCCCTTATAAGGACCTCTACAGCCAACCCCTTGATAGCCTCACTTCTTCTTCTATAGACAACAACACGAATAACCTATTGCACCTAACTGTTTACCCACTGTACGATCGTATAAAGCCTAACCAATATAACTTTTTATTTTCTTTTTAAGCTTCTACTAACTTAATATCTTTTTAATCTTAGCTATTTTTAACCTTTTAAAATAATAGCCTTTAAATATTATTACCTTTATAATTATATTCATAATTATTTAGTTAAGCTTAAAGATCTATAGTCTTTTATAAAGTAAAGTAAACTAAAGGATCTCTCCTTTAATCGCTTTTTAGATTAAAATAGTTTAATAAAAAAGCCTTTTTATAGGCATATAAAGCGAATATCATTTTAATTCTAATTCTTAAAGAGAAGGGGGCTTATTAAGGACTTAGCTATTAAGACCGGCTAAAGCCTAACTATCTTTTAGCTACTCTTTATATTCGAAGCTATTAGGCTTTCCTTCCGAGCCTTCTTATAGAAAAAAAGAAATTCCTCTTTCCTATAATTATAGAATCGTTATAGGACTTTAGTTTCTTTAAATACTTTTAATAAGCTTTTTTAAGCGTAGAAAAGACCGTTAAATCGAGAGATTAAAAAAGTAAGATATATAGGGAAGAAGGAAAAGAAAGTATATATAACTCTTAAAGTAAAATTATATAAAATCAGTAGTTATATAGCTTCTATAGCTATTAACGATTAGAAGATAAGGCTATGTAAATCGTAATAGCTTTATTTAAAAGATAAAGACTTTTTTAAACTATTCGAGGGTTATTAGGTTTATTATCTATCCCTTATCTGTTACCTCGAATTCCTAACCCTTAAATTCTTTAAGTTCTAAAGGAACTATTATTATTAAACCGATTTACCTTTAAATATTACTAAAGATATAATCGCCTTACTAATGACCGAGATAGCTTCGATAAAAGAAATTTAAGCCTTCGAACTAAACTATTTCTTCTAGATATTCTTATTTTGAAAGTATAACGGTTTCCTTATAGGAGGTCAGGTAAGGCACAATATAGGTCCTTGCTTATATTCAGACTGAAACTTAGTAAGCTAAGTTACAGAGTTTATATAATTATTAGAACAAGGGGGGGCTAGGCACGATAATTACGTAGAGAGGACAGACGGGTATAGAAGGGAGAAATAGTTCTTAGTTCTAACTAGCTATTAGAGCTTATACCGAGACTAATTCTTAAAGAATTAGAAGGAAGAATAGTAACCTTTTATAATTACTACTAGAATAAGTACTTAGGTGTTATAGTAGCAGGGCGAATAGCAGGTAGGGCTACTAGCAGGGTTAGAGTTGCACAGACCCTACTGCTAGCCTTCCTGATAAGCCTTCCTTATCGCCTGCACTTTTTAGTTTAACTATAAGGCCGTTTACCTTCCTTCCTTCTTTTCCTTTCTTTTTCTTTCGATAAGCAAACCCTCTTTAATAATTCATAATATTCTACACTCAATTCGAGCCCCTATACCGTAAATCATCAGATCCCCGTCATATTAGGTATATAAGTACCTTAGACCCTAACCCTATAGCTATAAACCCTAACCCTAAAGACTTACTATTATAATTATACTTTCCCCCGGAGCAGCTATCCCGGTTATTAAGATTCAGTATAACGTACTTACTATTTAATAACCGGCTAGAGATAGCTCTATTATTTCTTTCGTTACGTTTTCTATTTATACGCTCTTTTAAAACTATAATAACTTATTTTATTTCTTCTTTTAATAATAATCTGTTTTTATTAAGTTCGTTTAATAATTAGTTACGCTTTTACTTTCTTTTATTTTTAATCTTTATCTTTAATTAATTCTTTTTAAAGTTTTTTTAACTTTTATATTATTTTTAATTATTATAACGATTTTAAAGATCT
>LKEA01000012.1:679955-699982 GCA_003795315.1 Cytospora schulzeri | reverse complement strand
AAGACTGGTTTGCGCTCTGGCGGCTGCAATGGCACACCAAGGGGAGGGGAGAGGGGTTGAGGAGATTGGATTCCTCGCGTACGGTGTTTGGGTTGGTTCCCTCTTTGGGGAGACACCGGTCCACATGATTTTGCTGCCTGACGGGTCACGTTTCTCGTCACGTTGACGATCAAGTGCTTGTCAGCACGCCGCCTCTTTCCATGTAGTCATCCGTCAATGGGGTAGCACCGCCGGGTCCCCTCCCCTCTGTCGTGTACTATCGATGTTCTCCCCCCCCTGGATGGGGCATGGCTGGCTGGCTGGATGGGCGAGACCGCACTGTGACACCGAGTCCCCCGAGGTTTTTTTGCCCATCCGCCCATCGTCGGGGGAGAGAGAGAGAGAGAGAGAGAGAGAGAGAGAGAGAGAGAGACTTTCCCTTCTGGCTGGCTCCCCGTTTTCTGCACCCTCATCGCCGACGGCTCTGTCCTTGGGGGCTTTCCTATTTGCCCGTCACGGATGGGGCCAATGTAAGATCTCGGATGGTTTGAGGGCTTGTGGGAGAGGGAGGGTGGGAGGAGGAGGAGGGAGGGCGTGAAGCAAACCAGCTCGGCATCCGCGAGGGCGAGGGCAAATCACGTTGGCGATCACGCGTCTTCGCACAAGGAGGCACTGCGTAGTTGGAAAGCATACTCCCGTTCTGGCTCACCCCTGAGACATGGTCTCTCAAGGCATTAGCACTTCGTGCACCACCACCACATACACCACCCACACCATCACACCCCTCCCCCCCTTTTCCCCGTTCCCCCCGGATTTGTACGAATTGCATGCGGCACCCTCATCATTCAGATACCCCGGATCACAACAATGATGGGCCGGCAGATTGTCTCTCCCATCATCCATGCCTGTACGACCGGCAGGTGAGACTGGCCCATCTCCTGCTGCTGGCTCTCACAGGAGCAATCTTGGTTGTGTGGATGGCAGCCACCTTGGCCAGATGCAGCACGCCGGCCCCAAACTTTAGGGCCCGTGATACGTTACGACGAACGAGTGGAGACACACAGGTCTCTGGGCGGCGGGCCAACACCAGATACCACTGAGGTAGGTTCGAGACGGGCGCGCGCGAAGAGAGCGAGAGAGAGAGAGAGAGAAAAAGCCGCCGCCGCCCCAAGATGTCATGCCTCTTGCCGGCGTCATCATGGCAACATTTGTCTGTTCTGAAACAGTCTGTGGCTACTCGCCCCCTCCCCTCCTCTGCCCAGCATTGTCGGCAGTCAGGAACCGTCACGATGACCACCATACTATTAACCCTCATCAACTCAAGAGAAACAGCCGGCCGTTGTCTCCCTGAGGCGTACCGCCCTAGTGGAACTCCCTGCCCCCGACACACAAGAACGGCTTATTCCATGGATCGCGCTGGGGTCACGACATGAAGCCCGCGGCAGTGCGAGCCCGAAGAAACTGATGAGGCATATATCGTGGCAAAGATCACGGAGAAAACATCTTGTGACAACTGAGTTTGACAGCGGCAGAGAATAACATGCCCCGATTCGGAAGCGGTTAGCGAACAGATACGGAAACCTGGGGCCCGATCTGGGAGAGGAGAGAGAGAGAGAGAGAGAGACGAAGGGCTCAGGCTGGCCATGTAGACTGGGGGCGATATCTCCCCATCGTTATGATCTGGTAGGAGTGGAGGTACTGTTCGGCAGATGTGTCGAAGCCGCTGCTGCAACATCAGTGAGGTATGTAAGACTCGCTTCCAGAGTACTGGTTCTTATGTATCATTCATGATCCTGTGAATCCAACATATATGGGACGTAGATGTAACCCTTTACGTCCCCCCCAACTACCGCAAATAAGCAATGAGGACTGGGGTAAATGGGTAATCTCGTCAGTCCCGTTTTCGTCTAGTCGACAATGTTGTTGTAGATTGTCTGAATAACGTAGGGCGACTTGTGTAACTCGCCATCTTGCTGGGACTATGATTCGCAGCGCGGGACTCTACTTAGGCAAGCCATCACCCATCGCCATCTGCCGAGCTTGGATTATGGAGCACTCGCAAAGGCTGCTCCGCGGCCGCGCGATTGGTACATCCATTGGACAGACAAGTCAGTCTAGGCTCAGTGCTTTCTCTTGGGCTCCAGACGAAGTCATTCGCGTCGTTGGAAGCAGTTTCCCCGTCATCCTGCCTCCAAGATCTAGTTCAGACGGAACCAATCATTCCCTTCGACGCCTACTTGAGTCGGGCTGAGGGGGTATGTTGTAATTAGGGGGGGGAGGGGGATAATAACTGTGGCCTTCGGGTGTACAACCGTGTTGTGTAGCCATATCCATGGGTCGATCGTACGGCCTCATCAGCGGATAGCCGTGCCTCAAACTCTGCGGGTGCAGGAGGCGGCAGCCGTGCTCCATGATCTAACAGCCCAGGTTCGTTGGAACGGTAATATCACGGGAGAGGGTCGCCAAGATGGTGGTGCTCTGGGCGATGTGCCCACTCGGGCCAATGTCTGATAAGGTTTTACGCCTGATCTTGGACCGATACCATACTCGAGCATGTGAACCTGGGTTTGTTTCTGTAGGAAACTGCCGACTTGCAGATGCGGGAGCATAGCCCAACCCAGCCCGATCGGTTTTCACGATGTCGCTGACGTGGTTAAAGCGTGGACCAGCCAGTCACTTGGCTTGCCGAAGAAGCTGCATAGATTGCAGACGCGCACGCTATGATACGAAGTTCAGATGATAGAGGCGGTCAGCGGCCTCCTCGTCACAGCTGATACCATTGCTTTGGGCAAGTGGATTCCGAAGAAGGGCGCCGTCGCAAGTCCATTGAGAGCCGGCGTCAAGTCTCAGGAAAAAGCACTTGAAACCCAAGCAACGTGTACCGTAATGTCGTAAGAGCCAAAGGAACATCTCAGTGATGACGCCGGGGCTTTATCGTTGGGATATTCAGATCCGCGGTCGCCTTTAGCGGAGAGACTCTGGCGTTCGAGGGAGAAATCGGAACGAAGCAGGGCTTGGTTGGATTGTACAGCCCGATGGCCAAGTGACTGCGATCGGTACTATGCAGTGATCATGCACCAGAAACAAGCTTGTCCATACACCAGACGATGAAGAATCTCCGATGGTGGGCTGGGCCTGGGTGTGAAGCAGCCAGTATGATTTCGCGCCATGTAGCCGGTGTCGAGACTTTGTATACCAGACTCTAGTGAACCTCACCCCTGGTGAGTTCCACACCATTAGAACGTAGTCGAGCCTCGCAGCAGCAATATCATCAACCTTGTGGGGGCATATCCAGGGGAAAGCAGCTCATCCATCAAAGGGGTTGTTTGAGGGTACAGACACAGGCCATTCTGAGACACATCTCGCTGTCAAAGTCCGTGATTGAGCCTGGACCAATCCTTTGCGTCCTCGATATTGACTGGCGCTGTGCTCGACACGTTGACAGTTGGGTTGACCATTGGCTGATGACATTGACTCGGTACGTGGAAACCCTGCTTTGTGTTCCCGTCATGCTTGTGATCCAGTCCCATATAATGCAATTTGTCCAGGTACCTCCATTGACAGTCCCTCCAGAACCGGTGAGAGATGACCAATGTGATCGAGTACGCTGTTTTCCCGTTTCTCACACTGTAGAAGCGGTGGGGTGCAACGCACGCCAAAGATGCCCCAAGGTGTTGACAATAGGAGCTGTGGGCACGACGGCCGGGTGCTGAGATTCCCCATTGTTTCTCCATGGGGAAATATACATGACTGACTTGTCCGTGGGCACGGATGACGCCAACTCCCTGGAATAAGCTGGGTACACTTTCTCCAGAGACCAGGCATGGGGTGCATGAAGCCTCCACGACCAAGGTGCCTTGAAATAGAATATCTTGCAGCCCCATTGACAGCAGAAGCACCCTTATGACAGCGTCCACGAGTTGAGCTTCTCCGACGAACAATCAGGTACTGTAAACAATTGCAACGATTCATGGCCCGACTGAAGCCCATTCATTCATTCCACTTGTGGGCAGTGTTCGGCTCACAACAGGGCTAACTGGCTGTACGGCCATGGCGCTTCCACTCTCAAAAAGGCAGCACGCTCGGTCGACCTTTACGGATGCGTGGATACTTTCTCTTGTTGTCTGAAATGGAGTGGTGTGATGTCTCAGGGGTCATCCCGACCCAGTTAAATGATCTGGGGCCCAAGAGATGCGAGTACAACTCGTCAATTTGAGCCGCATGTCAAATAAAGAGACAGGCAGCAGGGGCAACATATGCCTCGCGAGGTGCAACCAAGACGCCCAGTCCACCGCTGCAGGAAGAGTATCATCCACTGAGTTGTCGGGATGAGATGTTGTGTTGGTTGTCTAGGTAAAGTATTGTATCTGGCAGATGCACCTCACGAGGGGAGACCGTGCCCAACCATTAAAGCACTTTGGCAGCATCAAGGCTTTCACCGGTCGAAGAGGAATTATGTGATCTGCACGGTCCTGCCGCAATGTACTGCCACAGTTTGGGTGTATAGAAGTAGAATGTGGAAGTGCAGGTGTCGTTCTGAAGGTTGAGAAGATGTCCCGGCTGGTGGTGAAGTTCCCACTTCCCCATACATACATACTTACTTAGTAGTATCCAAATGTCCATAGTGAAGACACTCCACTCCCGTCACTGGCACGACTTTTGTTCCAGTGACGAGCAGGGGGCCGGGTACTGTACCACGCTGCTAACCGAAAAGCGGAAAGGCGGAACCGTGGAGCCAGATTATTGGCTTGTTTTTCTCTTCTGGGGGGTCTCCATGTCGAAGTACTGCCAAGTACCTTTTACTTCTTCTCCTTCCAGCCCCGTTCAAAGGTTCCAAGATTATTCTAGACTTTTTGATAGAGCACACACCACTGAAGTCACCACTAAAGCCCAAAGTCACTGCAATCTACACATAATACATACGAGACACACACCGCACCGCACCGCACCGCACCGCACCGCACCGCACCGCACCACAGCACATCGCAACTCACTACACCAGTCTTCACACACCACACTACATATCGCCCTTGGTATCAACCAGTTTTTTTTTTAAAATTACTCTCGAGGGGTTTGTTTAGTTCATTGATACATCCAGACGCATCATCATTACCGACATCACCGCCTTGTTATATACGGCATACCCGGACTCTGTTCGAAGCGGGGAATCAAATCAAACCAAGCGTCGTCTTCGACTGCATGCGACATGAGCAACGGCTATCGATTCTCGCGGCTCTTTTACTGAACAACCTCATCGTCCATTACAATTTTCCCCCTTTCCAGTCCAGTCATCTTTGTACTTGGTCATGTCTGTCATTCTGTTGGACGGTTCTGTGTCACGCTCTCAACTTCCGGCTGCAAATAAGGTTGAACAAAAGTTGGATGCGTTCATGCACCTTTGACTTGCTTTCTGCAGGGCAACAACAGCCGTGGACAGCAGTAGCCTAATTTATCTGCTCAAAGCTTCACCATCTCCGCCATCAAGACGGCAGAAGATCCTGAAGAAGAAAAGTGCTGCTGAGCTGTCACATCGCACAAGATCTGGAGTCTCACGGGGGAAGATGTGGTGGAAAACCATGGGGTGCGCAGCATCATGGGGGCCCAAAACTACCCTGTCGTAGGGGCAGCCTACTCGTTACAGAATGGTGCTTTGTTTGGTGACAAGGCTTGCAGCATACCAACATGGCGAGGAGTGATACACTTTACTCTATCCCTTTCTGGTCAGGCCCGGGATAATTTATACGTCCTGATGGTCCACCAGGTAACGGGCCGATCCGACCTGATTTCAGCGGTCGCAACTGACCATGGCACGCTTATTGTGCAGAAGCAAGCTGGTCAGTGATAAGGCCGGAAGATGCAGACACTTCTGCCGAGTGGTTATTTCTGCCGCGCTGCTCTCAAGGCGCCCAGAACAATGCCTGACCTTAATTTCCGCGAGCCGCCATGGGCGATGGCATCTTAGAAACGCATTGTTTCCATAATTGCCGGTCATATTTTCTGGGCATCCTAGATCTACAGAGTAAAAATATAGATCGGGCAGCTCTCGGTATTCGAGCCAAGGGGCGACAAGCATGCACAAGCGCCATGGCTGCTGACTTCGACTTGGTTAATGATAGGAGAGAAACGGCCGAGAAGGCGCTCAACTGAAACAAGCAAAGCAGCTGCAGTTGCCAAGTCCCGTTGGATGTGCTGATGACGGGACCGCGGTGGCTCGAACCACGGAGGATTGGTGGCTGGACAGATGCAGACCGAATCAAAGCAAACGGCCAGCTGCGCAGACGACCACGACCTAAGCCATGATTCGACCGTTCGACTCACTAGTCCACAGATCCAACTGCGTCATCTTTATATTAAGAAACTCTTGCGTGGCTCCGGGAAACACGAGGAACATTGGCAGAGTCCGCCGTTGACTCCACCATGGTCACAGTCCGGCACGAAGACCAGGTACGAACAGAACAGCGCCCGTCCACCTGGGCTCCCCTGGGATCATTCAAGTTGCAACGGCTTGCCGGGATGAAGGGTCAGCACCTGGCACGCCCCTCGGATTCAGCAAGGAGCCTTGCAGGTCCGGACAGTTTGCCATCGAGGGAGACCAGTGATCCGATCAGCCCTTAGTGAAGTGAAATCAGACGCCTCGGGTAATGGTTGATCTGATTGGCCCGCGGAGGCCCTTCATGCAGGTCATCGAGCAGACAACATGGGCTACCCCTTCATCATCCCTCACTCGGAGGACCCCTTCCAGAGTGAATTTCATCTCTGCATGCTATCCAAGCAGCCGCCCAGAAGTCGGAGTCCTTAATAATACAATGACTGCAGGAAGTACTTTACGGGGTCCGGTGGCCACAACGGCCTAGAGCCTCGATTCATTGGCGCACTGGCGCTAGCGTCCAAGGCAGTAAGCGACTGGCGTGAGCAAACGGTGTGCTAGGACATCCGTCATCAGAAACGCCTTTCATGAGCTGGGACCTGCTTGACTTTATCATCCGTCTCTGCCCTCCAGGTTTAGGGCGAACTCCATCCCAGCCGCTCACGTGCTGGCTAAAGAAGTGCCCGGTTGGTTACGCAAAGACAGTGATCTCACTCGCTGCTGTGTTCAGGTGTGTGTCGAACGCGAGTTTCATGATCGGCCGCTGCCGAGCCTGTCAAGCCAGGAAAAGCACCGAGACGGGAGATAGGACGATCTCGGGGCCGAAAGGTCAGGATCCCTTTGGGAAGGGGGAGGGGGGGTTCGAGTTGCCTAGCTCCAGGCTCTGGGGGTAGATGGTTGGCTGCCACCTCGATGCAAGCGAGAACGGCGCGTCAGCAGCACAGTACCATCTTGTCCGGCTATTTGCGAAGCGAATCCTAGTCCCAAGGCGGTCAGGAAACGCTTTTGCGGCTCAGCACCTCGTCTAGGGGGTCGGTCGTTTTGTTCCAGGCCCCCAGAGGGTGGGGGGTCTGTAAGGCCAGTCGCAGTGAGGGGAGACTAACTGCGGAAACCTCAGAGCATTATGACGACGGGCCTTCTGACGGTCAGGCACGCCCAATCTAACTCGCGGGGCCCAGCTTGAGGTCGCCCAAAGACTGGCAGTTGTGCTGCAGCTACCCGTTGCTAAACCAACCTCTGCCCGGGCAGATCTTTACCCAATCAGCTTGGGAGTTTTGTGGCGTATGATAGAGTGGATGTCTCGACGGTAGGGTAGGTGCATATCTGATGCATGGAAGCAGAATGTTTCGAAAACTTCAGTCTCAGTCCCGGCAGGGGCAAGGCTGGGAACGGTGCCACTAGTACCGTCGCTCGATACCCTTCCCGGATCCCGGAGAACTTCAAGTACATTTCGATCAACCTTGGATTCTAGAGGCACAGGTAGGGTAGACAGTGCAAGACTACTCTGCCTCTCGCCATCAATCTCGCACACTGTGCCCTCCAGCAGGGTAGTTTGCTCTTCAGGTGAGGCCGCTCGCGAGACTAATTCCCCAGCAAGACGCAATGTCGACACTTGGTCTCCTACCACTTGACCGAACATGACGAGTCACCCAGCAATGAGCTGCCTATCTGGCATACTTTTGAGACGAGGTGAGGGAAGTCGTTTGGTTGCAGTCCCCAAAGACCTAGGCTGCCTTGGGGGAGAGGGGGGGGGCAGCGGGTTCTTGCTTGATTGTCAGGTACAGGACTTGGTACGAGCTGAGGCTTGGAGTCGTGCGTTGGAAGAGGTTTTGACCTTGATACGTGCCTACATTTACAATACCTCGCATGGACACAGGTACTGTACCTGCAGGCCAAGTCCGTACTGCTCTAACAAGGTCAGCGCAGCAATCTGGAAAGACACTATCCTGTTTACTCGCCTGGCTTAGATCGGTACACCCATATAGCTCACGCCCCTAACCTTTTTCCCATTCTCTGGTCAAATTTGCTTTGCCAAACTTGGGCTCGCAGAAAAATAAGAATCGACCTCAAAGAGGCTCGAGCTCTCCATCTCCACAAATTGTTCCTCCTTGTGTGCTTTTGGCGTTGTCTTGAAAGTCTGCGCAACCAATCTGCTCCACGTTTAAGAAGGCGGACGATTCGCACTCATCCTGTCACCAACAAGCACCAGACATCTCGAGTCCTTTCAAGTCTTCCCCTGTCCTGAACTACTACTACTACCACTACTACTACTACTACTCACCATCAGAAATACACCCTCGATCACCTGCATGCAAAGTTCGCTTGAGCACATCTCTTCTGACTCTGTATCACTTGTACACCTTCTATTTGAGCCTCCCACCACCAGCCTCCGCATCTGTACGAGCTTGTCAAGCCACTGTGCCAGGGTAACAAAAAGCCAAAAGAGATAGGTGCCTCACCTTTACGTCTTCTCACATCACACCTTACCAACCACCGGAGACACACTCCATCCAGACTTGTTCTTGTTGGGTCCAGTCAAGTCAGCCATTCATCCATCCATCCATCCATATCCACCCATCCACCCATATATCCATCTATCTATCCACCACCTTCACAGGCCAACCAAGTATCCAGGGGAAATATTGGATGTCCTGAAGCAAGCAATTCGAGGGGCCAATAGAGTCCTTGTACTGTACAACTTCTCTGCCTGTTGTGGGGAAGCGACGTCCTCAATTATCACCACCACCACCACCACACCACCACCACCATCAAAACCATCGCCCCCACGAGTCCTCTTGTTTCGAAGGACAAACCCTTTCTTGGTGGCTCCAAATAGTGAACTGTGCCCCAGGTTTGGAGCAGAAGAGGCAACGGCTCGCTAAGCTCAATTGTTGACCGTCCCTGGCCAAATCAGAACAGATTCTCGAGGCCGAGAATTACTACGACATTCCAGGTGTAGCCTGCCCAAAACGGATCCAACTTTGTGTGGGTTCAGAAGCAAGAAGGGAAACTGCCAACCGACACCACGCTCTGGCCAATAACGGAAGGGACCAAAACACCCAACCAAAGCAGAAACAGGAAGAGCAAGAGCGACGGTCATAACATCCTTGGAGAAAAGGACTGGACAGGACTGGATTGGGCAGACCAGACCTTCCAACTTGACACCTCCCATATCGCAACTCCTTCAACTCGTCTCCTGTTGTCTCGAGCTTCGATTCGCCGGCACCTCGAGAACCCAACCAAGTTCTCAGTGAACCTCGGCCCCTGCCTGTGGAGGAAGGATTGATCACGAACACACGCCAGCTTCGAGCATTTTTGGCTCAGGAAATTTCGGCTAAAGGAGGTGAGTAAAAGCATTTTTGCAATCCTTCATGTTGCGACTCTGTTCATGCTATTCTTGCTTTTGGTTTCGATTCAATATGTTGGGCAAACCCGCGCTCCTGCGAGCTGCGCCTGTTCCATCTCTTCTATCCAGCTTCTTCCTGGCCCACCCGCAAATATGCAATATTAGTGCGATTCATTCCTGATGTCTCGAAATTCCGAATCCTATTCCTATGCCTACTTACATCCTCCCGTGTGCAATCTGCCGATGCAGAAAGCAATACAAGGCACGGGTTGGTATGTGCAGGGCTCTGACCGGGGGGGCTTTCCTCCTTTCGATCAGGGTCGCATCTGCTGGAGAAATCAGGCCCAATCGCAACGTACCTGACCGAGAAGCAATTTGATAGACGGCTGACGCTGAATTAGGACCCACTCCGAAGTGCATGTCAGTTTACTTTTCCCTTCACCGTTGTTGTCTGAGTGCATTCGCGTCTTTGCTTTTCCATGTCTCGGAACTCGAGTCTCCCGGGGGTCGGCGGGCCTTCCGCTCGACGAGCGAGAGAGTCCGGACGTTGTGGGGAGCAGCATCCTCGGGTCCGGAGGAACAGCATCTCCTTTCGTACATCTCCAGAACTGTCGCGCCGACCTATCGAGCTGAGATCAAATGGCCAGCCCGGCAACCGCTTTATCGCCATGGTCGGAAGGCTCATACAATGCTCCCAAGGGTGTAAACCGTCCGGTCGTCGATTTTGTCTACTTTCCTCTGTTTTCCACGGAACCTATGCAATGTTACCCCGGGCGCAATTGAGGCTGGCATTTGATGGACCCCTAGGGAGGTCCTCAGCCGAAAGAATAAGAAGAGACGCTGACGCGCTGATGGAATTGGTTAGGAAACGAAAAGGACAACACCAAATTGAGTACGACTGCATTTCAGGCCCTGGGAATGACAAGGGCGGAAGTACATCTGAAGGTCAGTCAGCGCTGCTTACTCAAAACTCAGAGTCTCCCAAAGACCCGCCTACCTTGTCGTGCCGCTCATATGCATTGTCCATGCGCGGCCAGAAGTATCATCTGACAGCAGTCGGAGGCTCGACAAGGCTGTGTTGTGTGACGGTGGAAATCGCCATGCATCCAGATTATAGAGGCTCTGCCCCCTATAGCCTGCGTCGAGCCCACCCCTGAAGGCACTAACAAGCCTCCCTGCTGCAGCTCAGCCCAGCACGAATCCTCGCTAACGGTGGCCCCACGGGATGGGGCAAGATAGGCCCCGTACCAACTTGATCCCATCGATTGCCTCTTGCGCAACGATTCCTCTCTGGATCGTGGAGAGGGACCTCCTCGCATGACTTCACAAATTCCAAAGGTATTGAACTATTTACTAGTCCGCGTTTTGCTCAGATGCATATAACCCAAATTCCTCTCACCTGTCCTTGTTTCTCTATTCAATTGCCTCTAAAGCACAACACCCTCGATATTCTGAGCCCTCTGGTGACCGTCCCCATGCCGACCAATCTGGTGCGGAAACGCCTGAGGTTCAATTCGACTGCGCCGGTTTGTGTCGAGGCACGCTTTTTGTCGGAATTGCATCTGGACCAAAAGGGCACTTTCCTCAACACGGTTCTCATTCAGCGGCATGTCAGTTGAAGTGTCGAGGAAGAAATTGGCGGAATTGATGCCGCGCTGAAGTACAAGAGCGTTGAGTTGAGTCCGGCAAGTTTCAGAAAGTAAGTCAATGCCACATCCCCCAAAAGCGAAACTATCCACTACACACGACACATTGTCTCTCTTGATTGTCTCAAATTCTGGCCGTTTCTTTCGTCGTCTCTCGGATACACCGAACCTTGAAATGATTGCGGGCCGAGTACCTCATCTTGCAAGCCGGTGAGAGATCGGGCTGGTCTAGTGCTGAATGTGTCGAGACGGTACGGCAAAACCAGACTGGCAGAACACTTTCTTTTCTTTGGGAATATCGCGTTCGCACCCGATCTGATGTTTCAGCTTCCGGTCATTTTTCAGTCAGAGAATTGACTAACAGCAAGAGACGCGGAGAATTGGTGGGCATGCAGCTGTACAACACAGGCGCCTCATTCCCGAGAAATGGACGTACCCTATACATCCTTCAGGCCGGGGTTCCCCCTCTGCTCTTGTATCGGACACACACTACCCTCATTGGGTCCCAAAAGTCTCTCGTTGTATCCTGCGGTCACTGTACTGCAGCAGGGTGCAGCAAGCACACGCCACAGCTTACCCTCGAAACGCGGGCGTCTGCCTTGGTCTGCCTCCACCCCCAAAAGCCAGAGCCTCGCATTCGCCTACTTCAGAAATCATTTGCGACTCCAGGCTTCCCCTCTCATCCTTTGAATTTGGGTCTATTTTGTGTTTATATCTAGTTATACACCGTCACCCACTCCGTCAGGATGATCTCGGATAACTAACTTGAATTGTGGTGGGCGACAGGCACGTGCATCAGCAACACCAACCTCTTCCTCGTTACTCTTCACCCTGACATGCCGACCATTTGGTCATGAAGTCATTGAAGATGTAGAGTAGCCGCTGCGCTATTCATCCATCACTCAATCTCCCACCACACCCGTAAAGCAGGCGTGTCCTTACCGAGTCTAACACTTCTCTATCTTCTCAGCAGGATTTTGCGCCATCGCCCTCCTGTCCCGGGCTGGAGTATCTCGACCTGCCCAGCCATTCTGATATGCGGTGAGTGCTTTCTTTTTGCAAGACTCCCCTTCTCTATGAACCCTGAAAGTGGCACTGCAACTGCCCATATGTCATATCCAGTGCGGTTTGATCTGGTCTTCACTGAGCCAAACAATCCTTCGGCAAGCATCTTTCCCTACCCATTACGAACCGCCCTTGAACATGGCAATCGACAGGGGTGAGAAGACCGAGGGACCTTAGGATTCCGAGGTCTCGAGAACGCCTTACTGCCTGCCATTGTTTGGTGCTCGGAACCTCCCAAACAACCCGCAGGTGCTCGCAGAAACAGAGAGTACAGGCAGTCAATCCGCCCGTCTTTCTGGCCCCCCTCCCCTGCCCATGCCTAGTACTCACCATCACACGCTCGGAACGCAAGGGTAGTGCCCAGTTCTCCGTAGCGTGAAAATGCTACTTAGGTCCTCTAGACCCCCTCCGCTTGCTGCCGCATATGGTGTTCGCAGCAGCCCTCCCGATCCTGTAGTCTGCTGTTACCTGTGCAACGCTCTTAGCTGGCAGTACGACAAGCTGTCCCACCAGAACATTGTGTTTCGTTCGCGTGGGCAACGAGTTACAGCATTATCGGTGGCAGGCTTCTTTGACGCTAACAATCATTACTTGGCGTTGGATCGTTGGGCAGCCTTGCTGATATGTGTGTACGCCGGCAGCTATAGTCAGGACTCCAGTACCTCCCCCTTGACACTCGAGAGTTCAGCTCAACCCTCTCCAGTCATAAATCTTTATCCTCCGGGCCACACATCAGTCTTTAACTCGGCACCAGCCTATTCACCCGACAGCGGGGGGCCCTTCTATGCTCCCACGTCTAATATCTTCTCGCACCAAATAGACCCAAGGTCTCGCCTTGGCTCCAGGTACGCAAGAAACCAGATTAGCCCTGCTGACCATTCTATTCATTCCTTGCCCTGATCACATTGGATATTCCAACTCACTGCCTGTGTGGGAGTAGCACTTCTACCCCGGGCATGGCACATGCCCTCCGATCCACAACATTACCGATTCCACCCACGCGAGACCTCTACACGCCAGCAACGCCCTCCTTCAGGAGAGCACCGGAACACACGCCGAGATCTCCCTCGTTCCCAGGTGGGCTCCGACGCCATCCCATACCATCAGCCCCAAGCCCTAACTTTGGTTTCACCAACCACTCAGGTAATCTCAATAGCATCAGCAGGATGGACTCCTCGTACTCCACGAAGCAGCAGCAAAACATCCCCCCTCTGCAGGGGATGACAATGCACGGGGTCCTCTACTATTCCGATGCCCCAAACAATCAAGTCAAACCGGACATCAACGGCACAATCGACAAGGGTTTCTTTCTCGCAGACAACGAATGGACGTGCTATCGGCGAAACTACTTCTCCTGTATTTGCTCTTTTCATATGCCTTCAGCATCGCATCCACAAGCCACCCTGAACTTCACGCCATCTGGGTCCTCTCAGGTGTACCAGGTGGCTGGTTGGGCCATGTGCATATCGGCGGTTGTGTCAGAAAACGATGCCCATACGATCGAGCTGGTCCAACACACCCCGAAACGCGACAAAGGGCCCATTGCTGCTCCGGACAAGATCCGACTTAACCCAAAGCCTCCACAGACAGCGCACCATCCGCTTGGACACTACGCACAGGCCGATATGGGCCTCGGGGGCTCCTCGCGGGCTTATGAGCAATCCATGTATGGGCAGCCGATGCAGCATGCCTCACTCCATGCTTCGCTTCCCACGGAACATACGTTCGAGAGGATCCAGTTCAAGCAGGCGACAGCGAACAATGGGAAACGCAGAGCTGCACAACAGTATTACCACCTGGTAGTTGAGCTCTACGCAGACGTTGGTTCCCAAGGCCAGGGGAGTGACCAATGGGTCAAAGTTGCTCATAGAAAATCAGCCAAGATGATCGTTCGGGGGCGCTCTCCTGGACATTATCAATCGGAGAGGAGGGCGAGCACGAGCAGTGGACCAGGCGGTTCAGCTGGGGGAATGAGCGGATACCCCGGCCCAGGATCGAGCATGCTTGGAGGCGGCTACGGAGCACCAGGGACAAACATGCTCGGGGGTGGCTACGGCGACGCGTACGACACACGGTCGGCAGGTCATTATCGTACTCACACCGAAGCGATTCCCATGGAGCCTATACTGAGCTCAGAGGAGTCAAAGGGAATCCACGAGCCTGAAGGGTACAAGTATTACCCGACAGCCATCATCGAGCCTAACCATGATACTCGACAACCGGTAGAGATGTTCCATCACCCCAGCCGGCCTCAAGATAACTCATTGCGGAACTTTGGGAGCGGATTCGACTTGACGTCAAAGTACTTCCCGGGGCCACTGTTTTCCGAGAGACCTGGAGGCTGCGGACGGTACGAAGGAAAGCCCACCTCAAGTGGTTACTACCCCACGATGATTCCACCGCCGATTGGGCTTAACTGAGTAGGAGAGGACAATGAGGCCAGGGAGCTCGCAAAGGAGGCTGTTAAAGCCGCTGAGACGATTGTTCACCTACGACCTCCGAGATTTCGACAACATTCACGAGTGGTTCCAAGTTCACATGGCATTGGGAAACGCGGATATACAGGAAGAAAACAAGAACGAAAGCAACAAAAAAAAAAACCTTGAGATTTTTGAAATTTGGCCGAATCTTATTCCATTGGCAGCTGGAGAGGTGACTACAGCAAATTTGGACCGATGGTTTAATGGCGTATGGTTTGGAATGGGATCCTACTACTGGGCCATCGGATGACAGGACATCAAACGGGGCGAATGTTCAACTGGGAACTGGCAAAGAAAAGGGCACAGGGGAAAATGGTTTACAAATGACATGGCATTTCCAAGGGATACCCGTTTGTTTTGTTTTTGATTTCCTTTATGTCTGTTTATGTCTGTTGACAACATATGTTCACGGGTTGTACGGCAAGATTTTTCCCCCCACCCCCACCCTCCACACAAACAAAACACTCGCTTCGAGGTGAGATTGAGGCTACGGTGGGATGGGAACGCGGCGAACGGGATACACGAAAGCTGGATGACAGTCGTCGAGGGTGGACTGGCTGATCCTGGTGATGCATCCTCCTCGCTCGCTTCGGTTGTCAGGGTTGGACTTCTGCATTGATATCGGGTTCTCGCCATGAGCACCAAATTCCCCTTACCCAACACGCTCCCCGTGCTCCCAGCATCTACTATTCTTATTCTGTTTCTTGTAATTCATGATTGTTGTGTGGCTACACCTCACAAACATTTTCAACCCCAGCATGTAACGTACGAAGTTCAGTGAAGTTCCGTCAGCAAACACGACGGTGTGACTATTGCATGGTATGATAAACTAGTGTTCTTCTCAAGTGTTTATTTTTGGTGAGACAGTTTTGGCAACGACCAATCTCAGGGGTAAAAGGAACCAAAAACAGCTGCTGAGCCTTCCCGGGAGCCCGGAGTACTAGAGGGGGTAGCGTAGCGTATACGAAGAGCACGAAGGGCACAAAGGGGTAACACGGCTGCGCCCTGCTGTGCTCTCTCCCTCCCTCTCTCTCTCTCTCTGTCTCGTCTTTGCTCGGGCTGGCTGCCGCGTGGCATAATCCCGTTCCGCTCCGCTTTTCCAATGGCGTTTCTCGTGGGCCATGGAGTGAGTGCTGGTACTGGTACTTTTGATGTACTGCTCAGGGTGGAGCAGCCTTGAAGGTGGGGACACACTATTGCTTTGGGGTGCATTACATGTTACGGAGTATTGTGGCCGTATGTGGGTCCCATCTGCACGTTGTCGATGTGCGGCACAGTACAGATGGAGATTAGCAGGTAGGTACAAGCGTAGATGTATGTAATGAGACTCATCTCATCACGTTGCATGATCAGGAGGAGGAGGGAGAAGATGGGAAAGTTTTCTGGGGCATCACACCAGGTCGATTGATTGATGGGTGAAAGAAGGGGGGTTTTGAACAATGGGATCTGGGGTACACCACAGCAGCAGCAGCAGAGTATCCACCCGGATGGAATGTCGTCCAAATAAGGTTGTGGGCTAGTTTTCTATTGTGTGTCCAAGTGTCGGTCCATCGATCGCACCACCGCTCGAAAACAAAAGGGCGACGAGCAACGGGTAGTGAATCCTTCTGCGGGTCATTCATTATTTTTTTTTTGTGCCTGCTGGGGTGGAGAAGAAAAACTAACCAAGATCCGGCCTTGATCAAATTCCCCCCCTTCTCCCAGCCTCTTCTACTTATCTCTACTACATAACATTTTACCTATTAAAGTAGCTAACTAACCGCACGGTACGGAACGAGACTTGGCACACACACACACAATATACGCACACACGCACGCACACACGCACGCACACACACACACACTCCAACTCATACTCACAGACAACACCAAACATTCTTACCAACTTCGGAATGTATACCGACAAGAGCTGCCTATGTAAAGACGGAATGGTGCCCTGTTAGTACGGGGCTTGGAGACCCCATCTCATTGTTCTCATTGGAGACTTATCCCGCTCGGTTTCTCCCCCTATCTGCTGCCTTTGCATCCTACTAAGTAAGTACTGACTCGGTGAAAATTTGTTGGTGGTGGTGGTGGTGGTAATGTAATGGTGGTGGTGTCCACGCGTGCACGGGTCGTAGTGTACTTACTGTACTAAAGTACTGACTAAGTGTACCGTACTGTGTGGTTTTCCTTCCTCTCTATTCTCACTCTTTCTCTCTTTTTTTCCCCCTGGATTCTCAACGGGCAACTCCACGCAGTACCCGGCCCATCCCACCATTCACAGTGTCAGGTGGCTTTTCAGTGATGTGCCGGTAATGGCTTGCTGGCCCCCTGCTGACTGTGCCGCAACGATGCTGACCGGCTGCAGAGAGGCAGAGGCAGAGGCAGAGAGGGAGGGAAAAGAGACAGATCATCATCATCATCATCCCAGCCCTTTTCTGGCCCGAGGGACCTGGGAGATGTACTGCGCGGTACTTCCGTGTTCCATGTCTTTTCATGTCATGCCATGTCATGTTATGCACCGGGACCGATCTCGACGCCAGTGAGGTCATCACGGGAAGCAAACTAGGAGAGGGCGAGGGCGAGGCAGATGAGAGAGAGAGGGCGAGGGCTACGGAGATGGATAGGGATGGACACACACACACACACAGAGAGAGAGAACACACACAGAAAACACACAGAGAGAGACAGAGGGAAGGAAAACGGCCAATTCCGCATTTCTTTTCTTCTTCTACCCGGTCAATCTTCGTCTGCCGCTCTGCATAATTACTCGGTAAGGCATGTCCTGGTAGCCTATCAGGCCCCATCATTTTTGGTGCTTTTTTCCCTTGCTTATTCTTCTTCCCTTACACTACATCGGCAGATTGGATCATTATCTTCTTCTTCTTTTCCTTCCTCTTCCCTTCTCCTTTTCCTGCCTAATCCTCACCGAGTTTCCAATTTGGTATTAACGCGACTCTTAGCTGCATGGCTAGTTGGCCCCCCTCCATGGGCTTCTCCTGTTCGTCATGTTTTGCATTTCCCATCTGCCTGAGATGTGTATTTTTCTTTTTTTTGTTATTGTCACATTGTAGTACGGCTTGGTGGTGGTGGTGGTGGTGGTGGTTGTTGTGAGGGTGGTGTGGAGACCTTTCCAAGGTTGTTTTGACGATGCGATGCCGCTGGAGAATAATCTCGATGAGATTGTTACACCACTTTTGTTTCTCAGCCCTATCAAGCCTGCTCACATCACACAGTGTTTTTCTTTTGGGTTTCTCTTCCTCTTCCCATCCCTCCCTCTCTGTCTCTCTCTCTCTATCTCTATCTCACTCTTCTTTTCTTTTTTGTAACCCTTCTTTTTCTTATGTTTCATTCTTTATGGGTGACGTGACCCAACCACCCCCAATCAGGCCGCATTTCTTGAGTATATTTCTTACACGTTGTCCGGGCCGATGATCCTTGGCCCAACCTCCTGGGCAATCTACTTATTTCTTCCCAACGCTGCGCCCCTCCCACCCTCTTCCTTGGCCCAAGGAACAAGGAAGACGTCATGGCATCTGACGGTATCTCTATGCCGGAACCCGGGAAAGAGAGGCGGGCGGCAGCATCATTCCTGAGAGGAGGCATGTTCCTAGGAGCGCTGCCGCGTATTTCAAGGGGGGGAGGGGGGGCGTGTGGCATCTCCTTGTTGGCTAGGTTCTTCTCTTCTTCGATGGATCGTCCGCATGTTTTTGTTTTTACGACCCAACGGGAAGCCCGTGAGGCTGATTGTCGTCGGACTTTCCCAAGCTTGACTGCCGCCCAAACTGGGGGGTTCCCATCCATCCAAGGCGTGGTTCGAACCTCTAGCGCGGCCGGAGCTCGTCTGCGAGGGCGCCATCAGGCGGTCAGGAGAGTGCGAGGCCGGTGTGCGTGCGTCACCACTGCTAGGCCCGGCATTGGGGATGGCCACTTGGCGATCGTCGTCACTTGGCCGCCCGCCTTGCGAGGGAGGGAGGAAATCTGGCCATGGCAGCCTAGTGGGCCGTCTCGCCTTGCCCCGTCCTGGTTCCATCCGTCGTTCGTATTGCAGAAGATTCAGCAGCTTCTTTGGTTCCAATATACTACCAGACTACCTACCGGTAGCTAGCTGACTGGCGGCGTTGGCAGATGAGTAAGACCTCCTCATGCATTACCGTGCCTGCTATGCAGTCTTTCCATAAGCTCTTTTTTTTCAGCTGCCTTGGGTGATCACTCGCATAAAGTAATGACACAAGGCTAGGTCCACAACCTTAGTTAGGTCCAAGAGATCCCAGCTCACATCAGCACTACCGACGCAGGACACCACAACCCTCCTATTCCACACACCATGGTGTCTGTCCCCTCTCACTACTTCCCCGTGGGGGATACATCGAGACCCCACCACACCTGAACAATCCTTTCCTCGATACTTCCTCGGGGACTTACTTCAGGGTGGTAAGCTAGCGTACAAGGCAGGGTTGGGCTCGGTTCGGTTCCGAGCCGATCCGTTCCGATCCGCTGTGTGAACCAATCCTATAAGTGGGAATCTCGAACCAAGAGGCGGGATGGAAATCCTCGTCTTCCTTCGCGAGGCCTAAAACAAAAGAAGGACGTCAGCAGCTTTGCCCAACAAAAAGACTAACAAGTCCGAGGACCCGGAGTCCGAACGAATCCGGGGGAATCAAAGGAAGGTTGGAGGCGGGGGAGGCGAAAGACAAAAGCTTATGTTCCTGGAAGGAGGGAAACGTTTATCGGGAGTTGTCTTATGACACATATGATCGAGGAGGCAAAACAAAAAGGGACTCAGCCACGTCCGCGTCCACGTAGGGCTGAGACAAGGGAGCACCGCATATCGTGTCTCAAGCCCGGACGACGTCAAAAAGAGACCTTCCCGTGCGACGACACACCTCTCTCTCTCTCTCTCTTCCTTTCCTCACTCAGGTACAGTATTCATGGTGCTACAGTAGTCGGTTGTACCCGACACTTGTCAGCCAACGTTTGGAGAAAAGAAAATACCGACGCGCGGTGCGAGGGGGATCTGGATGGATTTTCGTGGGTCGCGCCGCGCCCCCCCCTCCAACCCAACCTCCTCCCCAGCCTAATCCCTTGCGAAGGTCTCTCCCCCCGGTCGGATACCTCGGATCCTCGCTCGCGTCGTTCCTAACTCGCCTTGGAGGGCAACC
>LKEA01000012.1:638231-675516 GCA_003795315.1 Cytospora schulzeri | reverse complement strand
GGATCAACAATGGAGGCAGGGGGGGGGGGCCACCGAGTGGCGCTCCGAAAACCTTGGTTCCCCATGGATCAAAAACACCCTGACACTCTTGTCCGTGTGGATCCCCCTCCCGAGTTTATCGTTACGACCCTGCGACCCTGCGGCCCTATCACTCATTACAGAAAAAGAGTGGCAGTGGCTTTTTTTCTGGGGACCCCTTCGAAGGGGAGAGGGTATTTACCACGGCGGCCAGCGCGGCCGGACGATGCAGATCATTATCCGTTTATGGGGAGCGGTATGGCTTCTTATATCCCAAATCCCTGCCTCATTCAGTATTCCATCGTACTTGGACGGGGACATCCAGGACTTTCTCCTCGTCGAATGTGATCTGTTAGTCATTACGTTCTCTTTTCCTGACCGTATCTATTTCAAAAGAGGGAGGGGTAAAAGGTATCTGGTGCAGTGTCTTCTGCTGCTCGCTAGAACTGGATCATATCTATCTATCTATTTATTTATTTATTCGTTGCTTGCCTGCTTGTTGACTCGTCCGTCCTTTCCCCCTCTGCTCTGTTCTGGTAGACTACTACTACTACTACTACTACTACCACAACTTTGTATTTTACCGCTATGTGGAAACGTATCTTGCTGTTCATCACTCCCCTCAGACGCTCAACCGCCAAGATGCCTCAACTCGGTGAAGATCACGAAGAGTCGCTCATCGAGATGAGCACCCGGAGGACCCGCCGCATAGTGGACGGTTTTATGGAATTCGCAACCGAGGGCAACGTCCTCGAGATTGCTTTTGGTTTGATGTAGGTGATGAGCATTTCCCAAAGGATTTTAACCCTTCTCTGCAAATGTGGCGAGAGACGGACGGTCATGTCTCTACTGTCACCGGACAGTAGTCACGGTGGAAACCTGGGAGGGAGGACGGGGTAGACAGGATGGATGGATGAACAACCAGAGGAAACAAACAAACATCCTAACACACATGAATCAACCGAAAGACTAACTGAAACCCCCTCAACAATCCAACAGCGTCGCCGCGGCCTTCACAAACGTAGTCACCTCCTTCGTCAGCGACATCATCCTGCCCCCGCTCTCGGTCCTCCTCCCCCTCAACGCCAACCTGGACTTCAAGTTCGCCGTGCTGCAGGCCGGCCAGAACTACCACCGGTGGGGCGGCTACAACACCATCGAGCAGGCCCAGGACGACGGCGCCGTCGTCATGGCCTACGGCGTCTTCCTCAACAAGACGCTCAACTTTGTCGGCCTGGGCCTCGCCCTCTACGCCCTCGCGGGGCTGTACCAGTACCTGGCCCGGGACCCCATCATCAAGCACTCCATCAAGTGCCGGTATTGTGGGAGGAAGGTCTACGAGGAGGTGAGTAGTTTGCTGCCCCGAGTTGTGTGTGCATGTGGGCTTCTTTGGGCCTGGCGGGGAGAGGGGAGGGTGGCACAGGTGGATTGGTTGATGGGTGGACCATCGGCGACCTCCATGGAACGAAGGAGAAATTTCTGTTCGTTGGCCTGATTCTTACTGACATAATTCTAGTCTCTGCGGTGCGTGAACTGTACGAGCTGGCTCGACGGGAGGGAGGACCGCATACTGATCTGAGGATGAATCCTCCTCGTCTTGTTATTGATTATCATTGGGCAACTACTGTCTTCAAGAAAGTGCAAGAGAGCACTCGGCGCCATCGGTGTTTTTATCACGGGGAGGAGGAATCAACAAGCGATGCATCTAACAGCATAAAGTTGAAGGAGTTCGGGGTGTCTTTTTCCTTTCCTTCCCTTTTTTTTTCTTCCTTTTCTTCTCACGCGGTTTCCCTTCCAGTCTTGTTTTCTTGAAAGTCTTTTTTTCATAAAAAGCATGGTCCCATTTCACATTTTCCCTATTTTTACATGTAACACCCTTTCTTCAAGTCGGTCGCGTCGTTTCTCCAGGAGGTGATGATGATGATGGTGGTAGGTCCCATGCGTGGAGATAAAACATTATTGTACAGAAGTTTTCCCCCCTCCAATTCCAGGCAGGCCACTCCCGGGCCCAATTCAATGACATCGAAATCAACACAAACCACGTGGTCTCATGTACAGAGAGGCCGAACCGATCTAAGTACCTTGTTTGTCCCTTACTTGACGCCCGCTTCCCTGGAACCGCCAGAACGCCAAAGATGAGGACCGCAGAGAGGGCCGGAGGGCGCGCCGGCTGGAAGAATGTGAGAGACAGAGAGGACCAACTGGCAGTGAAGATAGACACAGACAAACAAAACGAGTTTCAAGCCTCGTTCGTCTGGACATCTATCCCACCACCACTCAGTCATCCCGGTTCCCACTCTTCAACAGGGCGCGGAGACTAACAATCTCCCGCCTGAGCCGCGCATTCTCCTTCTTGACATACGCCGTCTCCTCGCTCGAGTCCTTGAGCTTGGTGACGAGGTCCTCCCTGTCCTCGCGGCCCTTGCCCCGGAGGGCCTTGACGATCTTGCCGAGCTCCGAGTTGAACTTCTCGTACAGCAGCTCGTTCTCGGCAGTCGCCTCCTTGTACATCTGGTCGATGGCTTTCACCTTGGCCTCGCTCGCCTTGACCGTGGCCTCCATGTCGTCCTGGATCGCCAGCCGCCGCTGCTCGAGCTCGTGCAGCACCTGCGGCAGCCGGTCCTCCAGCGTCCGGACCGCGGATGACAGCTTGCGGACGTCCCCGGTGCTGGAGCGTGGCGTGCCGTTGACGCGGGCCATGTCCTGGGAGATGCGCGAGAGTTCCGTCTTGAGGCCCGAGCCGACATCCTCTATTGCCTTCTTCTCTGTTTCCATGCGCTCCCTGAGCCTCTGCGGTGATTGCAACTTCAACTTCTGGGCCGATGATCTGCTGACACTGGTGGTCGGGCGAGATAGATCACTGTGAGGCGCGTGAGTGGGGCTATGGGCACCAGCCATGGGCAGGCGGGTGGGTTTGAGGTTTGGGATGTTCGACGTCGACATTGTCTTTGCGTGCCTCCGCCGTGGTAGCGGTACTGATGATGAAGGTGGTTGGGGAGTAGCGAAGACGTTTCGTAGTGGCTCGGTACCGGGAGTGTCTCTGGCGCGTGGCGTGCGCATGCTGTGAGACTTGGGCGTAACAGGAGTCTTGCTTGTTCCAGGTGGACTATTTGACTTGGATGACCTCGCTGATGACCTTGTTGACGTAGGAGAGATGGGAATCTTAGACGGCGGTGGAGGGCGCGGCGCGGAATTGAATTTCTCTGATGTCTGCTTGCTGATGTTCAATGGCATCGTTGGAGGTTCTTCAACTTCAACCGTTTCAATCTCGGTCGTTTCCATGAGATTTTTGAGGTCCGAGAGTGAACTCCGACGTTTCTTTTTTAGAGACCGCGGTGGCTCAAGCATCTCTGTATCTGGCTCTCCGATTGTCTCCAGGTTAGACTCGAGATGATGCGAGCTGCCCGGACGATGCACACTAGGCGGCCGTACGTGCAAGTCATCAAACGCGCCGGCAACGCGGGGCCTATCGTATGAGCCTGGCCGTCTGAGCTTGTTGGGTACAGTGGGCACTCCGATGTCCATGGTCTGTGACCGGTCCACCGCAGACCGACCAAGGCTGTCTCCGGTCGCTGGGTGCCGCCCATGCTTGCTCAAGTTCCGCCACATCGATGTGCGATCGCCTTCATTTTTGCTGTTTTGCCGAAGGAGGTTGTCGAATCCGAATTTCCTCCGAAGAGAAGAGGTGTTTGACGTGAGTGATCCGCTCCCAGATTTGTAGCTGCGCGTCGTTGAGTACATGGACTCGTAAGCAGAACTGCGCTCGAAAGAGTTGGTAACAAGTACAGCAAGGGGATCCTCGAAGATGCGTTCACAATCTTCGACCAGGCGATCAAGAAGGTTGATGTAATTGTGCGCACTCCCATCGTCGACCAGAAGCTCCGCGAAGGCCAGCGTCAGGGCTCCGCGATCGCTGTCATTACTGCATCCATCAAGCAGGTTGGCAAGTAGTTTGATGAGTGCCGTGAAAGCCCTTCGGTTCTGTGGTGCCATCTCGTTGAAGAGGTACCGGACGAAATCACCGAATTCGCCAGGCACCCTCCTACTTGCGCGCTCCAGGAGTAGGTCAAGGTGTCTAGGTGACATTACAGGCCCCATTTGTTCTCGCCATGCAATACGCACGAACTTTTCGAAGGTCACGAAGACGGTCTCTGAGCTGACTTCCGATGACGCCTCCAGGTCAAAGGGGCTTTCAATGAGACGGTTGTATAGGTCGTTGACGGTGAGTTCATCGGCCGCAGCTGATCTGTTGAGCACCAGGCGTCCAACAAAGTGCCCCTTCCGAGACTGCAGGCAGGCCACGTATCCAGTGAAGGTTTGCTCGAGTCGGACGAGAGGATTCTCCAGTCGGTCGTCGTCGCCAGCCATACCAACAGTATCACGGCTGCCGCGGCTCCTTATGGAGTCGACAAGAGACTCTTTAGACTCTTTCCAGCTTCCTGCCCGAGTAATGACTGGAGGGGGGCTGAGCATGCCACGCTGTTGTTTGGGCGAGCTTTGCGAAGTAACGTCAGATGCGCTGCCGGTGAGGAAGCTCGAGAGCATCTTGACGGGAGATGAGGACAGAAACGACCTCGTCTTCTCCGCTCTTGAGTTGAAGGGAAGGTTTCGCACAATCTTGGTGTAGTAGGACACTAGAGACGGAGCGAGCCGGAGATTTGAAACGTTGAATTGAGTGCTGAGCAGTTGTATGACTGCCGCTATGGTCAGCTTCCGCACAACATGAAGGGGGCGAGGGTTGTCTTACTTCGTCTAGAAAGAGTAGGCAGCACGTCTTCCAGAGCAACATCATCGGTATATTGCTTGCCATTCAGACCCAATGTAGTCATTCGTATCCGCCTCAAATCACCGCTCCTGAACTCGGTCACAATCTCGACACCATAGTGCCCGACTGGATGGCCCTTGGTCCCTTTATCATTGTCGACCACGATGCGGACAGGGGCAGGCTCCCTGCGACCTTCCACAAGCTGTTCGGCTGCTTCTTGGAATACCGCAGCATGCATCCCTAGGTTGCTATCCCGCATCCTCACGGACCTGAGTGTCCATGCAGGCGACTCACGTTCCTTTTCCGAGTATCGTCCCTCAATTCGTGCTTTGACAATGTCCTCGCTCAGCTTGGCACCCTTCCCTTCAAAAGATTCCTGGAGGATTAAGCAACGAGAAGTGACGGCCTTATTTGTCCCATCGCCTGTTTGTGCTCCCCTCATCTCACGGGTAGATGTTATCCACAGCAGACGACCATCGGCGGACTCAGTGAATCGGACCTCGGCAAGAAGGTGCCATCCGATGAACATAAGTTCATATGAATCGGCGCCTGCCGCGTTAGTCATTGAGGCAAGGAGCCCGGCAGGAGATGGCTTGTCAGTTTCCCTGACAAGCTCCTTGCCAGTCGGACTAGACAAGGACTTCTTCCTGACCATCGCCACGCAGTCAGAGAATATCAGGAGGATGCCGCATATTTCTGGTCCGCCGAATTGCTCAGTGTTGAAAGGGGGAGCAAGCTCGATGAAGTCGACGGCCAGGATCAGGCGCCCTTGCGGTTCAAGGTCGAGTGGCCAGTCTTCAATCAGATTTCGGAGGAGATTCGTGACATGGGGCTTGTCCACCAAAGGCTCGTCCATTGAGCAGATGTTGGTGATGATGTCCCTCGCCCTCAGCATGAGTTGAAGCGCGGGATGTGTGATAGGGATACAGCCCACGATCTGATCAATGAGGAGACTGTAGCGAGGAAGACGCTGCACAGGTTCGATCAGGATGGAGCGGACCGTCTGCTCGCCCTTTTGCGCCACCCTCTGTCGAAAGCTGGACTGCTTGTCCAAGAAGTTGTTCAGCAGCTGAGGAAAATGCTGGCTCGCCCGTATGTAATCCTGGTAGCTCTCAGTGAATTTGGGAAACCATTCGAGGAAAATCCTTGCCACGGCGAGGGCACCGCTGGGGTCCTTGGATCTGGCGGAGCTCCCTACCCTGGTGACACCCCCTTGGGCCGATTCGAAGTCCCTCACGGCGTCCTCCTCTGTCTCGTCCATAGCTCTACGGAGCTCTTGTACGAAACCCGAGTTGAGCTGCAGGATCCGGTCGGCCGATCGGGGGAAGAGCTTGTTCACATCCTCCTCGCTTGGGCTGATGCTGCCAGGCGGTCGGTTTCTGGCGGTTTGGCGGAATTCCTCGGCGATATGATTCACCAACTCGTTGACTTTCATGACGTAGCGCTCCTCCGTGTCCACGAGTTCTCCAAGCTTCATGCGCAGCTCGACTTTTTGGTGCTTCGTAAATGATTTGCCTCTGTTGAGCGAGGTTGGTCTGGACGGGGCCCTCCTTAGTTTGGACGTGGGCAAAAAAACCGGTTCTCCCCACATCTTGACCAAAGGCGAATACATGCCATACTGCCTCAGTGTTGGATCCAATAAGTCGTCCTCGTCCTCGGGTACCTCCTCCAGCTCATCGTCGTTGAGTGGCGTAATGGACCATGGCGGCAAAACCATGTCGATGTCGACATTGCTGATATGCTGCGTCTGAAGCGCAGACTGTAGGACATTAATTACCTCGGTGGTGTTGTCGGACTTGACCATAAACTTCGCAAGGTCAGCAGCATGGTGTTCACTAAACAAGGTGGGGCCAGAACCGGGCCGACGCCCTTGCGTACTGGGATACTGCTTCTTTAGGTAATACTTGACGGCCTCTGGCAACTCGGTGAAGTACTTGAAGAGACCAAAGGCAAGGCCCCTCCATACCTCGTCGCCCTGGAACTCGCGGGGCAGGTGGCCGACGACACTATAGAAAGGAGAGTTGGGAGAGACGGTGATGCGCGGGTATGACTGAAAGCCGGCGGGGCTGAAGACATGTATCTGTATGCGCGAACTGTTTAGGGTGTAGTTTGCGGTGGTGGATGGGCCATGAAATATTAAGAATGGAAGATGTCCCAGCAGAGGGTCGTTTGTATAATAAAGAGTGACATGTTCTGGCGTCAATGCCAGTTCCTCGGTGACTCGAACCATGGCCTCTCAATGGGCCTGTGGCATGGTTCTCCTGACGTAAGTAGGGTTGGTAGTGACTGGATCGCAGTGGCCGTCGAGGCGGTGGAGGTGTTAGGCTTGCTGAAAGTTGACAAAGAGGTGGTCGGGTGGCGGGCGACCCGGACGCAGAAAATAGATGAGGTTTTAGAAAATCGCGAAAAGGCTCAATAACAAGAAAAAAAGAAGAAAAATAAGTTGAGACGAGGCCGTCCAATGGCGTGGTATTGTTATGCAGCGGTTATCTGCAGTAGTAGCACCGATTCGCGTTGTCGAGAGAGAGAGAGAGACACACACACACACTCACACTCAAAAAGGCGACAGATCGACCTTAAGAACAAGGTGTGTGTAGTAAGTGAGTGAGTGTATGTACTTTGGGTGCGACGAGCCAAGCTGCTGCAGGCGTGCTAACGTGGAAATAGTGGTGGTGGGTGGTGGGTGGTGTCCCGTGAAAAAATCAGGAGCTCGAGAGGCTGAGCTGAGACAACAAATCAACAAAACAACAATGCGATGGTGCTGCGGGTGTACTGCGGTGCGGTGCAGTTGCGGTACGGTGCGGTGCGATACGGTTTCGGCTGTGGTTTGTGGTTGCGGTTGCGGTTGCGGCTGCGATGTGATGCGACGACGGTGCGAAGCCGACGATATGCCTTGATAACGAGGGGACGGACCTCTCAACAAGGCCAAAACGAGAGTGAGAGCGGCGCAAAAGACCGTGTACAAGAAGCAAAGAATGCCAAATCCACCGATCCACCAGCGACCAAGATGCGAAGCCGAGAAAAACAAAGATCCAAAAAAGACGAGAAAGACGTCCAAGAGGAGGGGGGGGGAGGAGGGCGGAGGGCGGGTTGGATGTATGTATGTATGTATGTTTATGTTATGTAGTATGTATTGTATGGGCTTTGTATGTATGTGTGTGTATGTGTGGTCAGTCTGTACTCGGTACGGAGTACAAACCACATAGCAACAAACCACAAATCGCAGACTTGCAGACCGCAGACCGCAGTAAGCACAGACAATGATGCGTTGGCGGAGGGAGAAAGTGGGTAGGCTGGGCGGGCGTCGGAAACGTGGGTCCTCCAAGTGCTGGTCAATCGACGTTGTCAGATTTCGGATCTCATCGGAGAGAGGGGGGGGGAACCCAGTGTGGTAATTCCCGTAGGTAGAAGTAGTCCTGGTAGAAGTAATCCTGGTAGAGAAGTCCTGGTCCTGGTCCTGGTAGTGGTAGTGGTAGTGTATGGGTAATGGTAGTATGGGTAATTGGTAGTATGGTAGTATGGTAGTATCTGGGTATGTAGTGGTGGTATGGAGTAGGTAGTGTAGGGAACCTTGGAAACCACCTTTCTGGAGACACAGACAAACAGACAGACAGACGTTGGACACGCCTGAATGGAATGGAAACCTTGAATGGAACCTTGGAATGGAAGACTTCCAGGGGTTGACCTGTCTGTTTTGCCCTGTCTGCGTTGAATCCCGTTAATTGTGTACGGGATTATGGGTCCATAGATACGATACACCCTGTCATTTGTTTTGTCTTGTCTTGTCTTCTTTTCTGCCTTGGTCTGTGTGTGTGTGTGTGGCTCTCTCTCTGTCTCTCTTCCTCTCTGCTTTTTCTCTCTCCCTCTCTCTTTTTCTCTGCTGGTCTGCAAATCTGCAGTCTGTCCAAAATGCGCGCGCTGGTTTTCAAGAGGGCGGTGAGGTTGGTTGGTCGGACTCGGAGGTCGCAGTGTCACAACCCGAAAATGCCCCATGTAAACAAACCCCACCTTTTACTCCAAAACGCGGGATCCCTGAAACCGTCCCTGTTGTCCCTGTCGTCGTCCCTGTCATTGGCAGGGATGACACGTTCAGGGCCTTCTGGCGTCAGGCGTTAGACTGGCGTTGCTATTGCTGTTACTGTTACTGTTACTGTTACCCTCCAAGCTTACTGGACTGTGTACCAGCCAGCCTACAACTGACGCGCTGCAGGGGTTCGCGAGATGGCCCAAGCTTTCCATCCATCCATTCCATCCATTCCCGGCAAGACTATTCCGTCGACCGTAACTTCAATCAATCAAATAATCCAATCCAACTGCCATCCATCCATCGCCACTTTACTATACATAGCCCTCCTTCCCAAGCAGATCACCCTCGTCATCCTCACCGCTACCCACAATACTGTATCTACAGTATCTGTATCCATCCAGCCTGGGACCGGACATGCACAACAACCGATAAAATTAAACAGCAAGAGCAGGAACAGCCAGCAGCAGACCCAACCCAACTCACAAAAAAAGAACGATGCTCTCAAGCCAGGACGCAAAGGGCATCCCCCTCAACCACGCGCCCGTCGGCACGGGCTACAAGCTCCTCGAGCTCCCCCCGGACCTCCTCGCCCTCCTCGAGTCCGACACCCCGCCCGCCCTGCGCCTCGAGCCCTCCCCGACCGCGGGGCTCCTCAAGACCCCCGACGACAAGACCTGGTCCCTGCGCCAGAAGAACACCTCCAACGCACTGATCCTGCTCCGCGCCGGGGGGACGGGGGCGGGGGCAGGGGCAGGGGAGGAGGGCCAGTCCCTCGATGCCATCGCCACCGTCCACGAGACCGTCGAGCTGGTCCCCGAGGCCGAGGCCGCTGCCGTGCCCGTCGTGGCTGCTAAGGGCAAGTGGCATGAGCGGTTTGGGAAGACGAGGTGAACGATTGGAGGAAGAAGAAGAAGAAGAAGAAATCAAAGAGGATCAACTTGCCTTTGCACCAGTGCATCGGCTATAATCCCATACCACGACGACACATAATGCCGTGGGGCAGTATGCCATGCCATGCCAGCCCGCCCGCCCGGAAGAGGTTGCCACATGGTGAGCACGATAGTCAGCGGTTATTCGCCCCCGTCAGATAGCGCTTGGGGTACCGACAGGACCTCAGATTGATGGGATGAGAAGTCGTGATGCTGGCGCACCTATTCATTCGTCTCCTCGGAAAACAGTTTGGGGTGGGTGACATCGATTGTCGATGTGGTACAGATCGGCCGGCCGTCAAAGGTCAGTCTCAGTAGGGTATCATATGTCGCCGATCCTACCACTCCAATCAAATGACAGTCCCGTTCGGGCCATTATCCGATGATTGACGATCAGAGAGATGGCGGGATGAATATGCCCGGTCCCGGGGCCAAGGAAGTCCCATCCGCTTCTTGCCTGACTGAGCTTTGGCCAAAGACCTGGGCTTTCCCCTCTCGAGTATGATCAAAAGATTCATGATGTATTCGGAAGACGAGCTCTGGGCCAGGCCCTATGAGCCACCCAGAATTGAAGGCTGCGTACGTCCAACGCAGTCTCCTGGCCCATCCCATCAAGGGGAAAGGAACAACCCCATCACAGAGGGAGGTAGTATCAGCGAATCAGCAAGTTGGATATTCAGACATGGCTCTAGACACTACAATGCCATCCTCACTGCATGCAAAGTTCCAGCTCACCCACGCCGGATGGATAAATCCCTTGCCTTTTTCATCAACTTGAGCCCTTGCGTTCGTCACAACCATGCCCTGTCCACCAATAAAACGCCAAACCCCAGAATGCTCAGGTGCCAATGCAAAAGGAATCAAAAGGCCCTAGGGTATATGTAGTCTCGTCATAAAAAGGAATTCATGCAGTCGTTTGTCATGTCCAGTCGGGAAGCGTGATTATCGGGAAATCACATCCAAAATCATCAAAAGTCCCAAACGTTCCCGCGGCCTCGGTCAAAAGCCCGCGCCTCCTCCTCCCTCATGCCGTTGAGGACGTCCATGAAGTCGTCGCGGTTGAAGTCGTCAAAAGCATCCACGAAGTCGTTGTAGTTGATGTCGTTGAGCCCCCCGCCGCCGCCACCACCACCACCACCACCACCACCGTGGTTCCTGTGCTGTTGTTGTTGTTGTGCTGCTGCTGCTGCCGGGTCCCGAGGAGGTACCCCCCACAGTGGGACTGGGTTGTTCACGGCCGGCTCCTCCTGCGGGGGGTGGAAAACACTGTGATCAGGTAGATTAGCGACTCCGGGCTGATCGTTACCGGCGGGCGAGGCTGGAGGTGGCTCACTCCGCCTGTATTGGTCGTACATGCGGTCAAACTCTCCAAGACGGGCCAAGGCTTGGCTCATCACATTCAGAGGAGGAGCTGGCGGTGGTATCGGCAACATCCCGAGGAAGCCGCCCATGTTGGGCTGGGCCGGGAGAGCTGGGGGATGAAGGTGTATCGCCTGTGGGTTGATCGCCAAGAGAGGCTGGTCCAGGCGCTGGTCAGGTCGCTGGTTAGCTGGAGCCGGTTGGTCCTGAGGGGCCGCAGCTGGAACTCTAGGAGGTACAACAGCAGCCCGCTGAGCAGCTGGAGGTTGAGGCGGTCCAGCTCTGACTGGGGCAGGTCGAGCACGATCTTGGCCAGGCTGAGCATGACCATGGACAACCCGAATGCAATGTCCTGGGACAGCAGGAACGCGAGGTAGGCCGGGTGGAGGAGGTGCCGGGGGTGCGTTGGGTTGTCCAGGTGGCTGAGGTCCTGGATGGCGTAAGCGGACATGAGGAAGTTGTATTACTGCCCGTCGACCACCTAATACATGTCATGTCAGCACTTCAAGCTACAATACTCTCAAGTATCTTGCAATTCTCCGCCCTCTTACAAGAGAATACTAACGTTGCAGAACAGGACCCTTCCGTGCGTTCTCGTCCTTTTTGACCTTGTCGGATACCTTGATCTCCAAAAACTCGACATGAACGTCTGGGTGCTTTTCCAGTGCTTTCTTCCTGGCTTGTTCCTCTGCTGTTCGGACCTCTTCCTGGTGACGGACCTCAATGCCGTTGTTGTCGAATAATGGGCAGTTACCTGTCTTTCCGCCCCTGCTAGGATCATTGAAATGGGCGTAATCGCAAGACTTAGAACAGACGTAGCACTGTATGTTCCTACACTTGGTGCATGTCATCTTGTTGCAGCCATCTTGCTTGATGAAAGGTGCTGAGCATTTGTTGCACTTCCGGATCAAAGCTGCCGACATGGCCTCTTCAATCTCATGTCGGGCGGTATGCCCATTCTCCAATGCTGCTTCCGCACAAGACTTTGGCACGTGGGTCTCCTTTCTGCATGATCGACAGCTTACGACACCACAGTCTGGGTTCAGACAATGGAACTCCTTGTTTACTTCGATCGGTGGGTACTCGGCGGCGAATGGGCATTGTGGGCAAGTTTCAAGATTCTCGATCCCAGCCTCTCGCAGGACAGCCTCCTGCTCGATGCGATCGAGAGCAGTCCTCGAACCTGCATCGAGGAAAATCTCCCTCTGGTCCAAAGCGAAGCGTCCTGTGCAGCCGTCTGTCGACATGCAGTCAAGGTGGTATTTTGAAAGCCCGATCTGTGTTTCGGCCATCATTCTGGCACAGTCCCGACAGAACCAGTGGAGAATGTCTCCATCGCAATGCACCATGCGATTCAATGCATACTCGACGAAACAACATCCGCAGTCGGTAACATTCCCCTCAAGCCTGGAGATTTCGAGATTGTCCTCCTCGTCCTGCTCCCGTTGCATCTCGGCCACGGCCTCTGCCCGCTGACTCATCTGCACAGCTCTTGCGGCGCGGAATTCCTCTAGTGCTTCCCGTTCGCCCTCGTGATCGCAGTTACGAATGGTGTCGTCCAGATTTGTCAGGTCGTACTTCTTGTACGGTTGCGTGATCCTGGTCTTTTTCTTGAAAGGGGGATTTTTGTCATCCCAGTCGACCAGGGCCTTATCTAAAGCCAGGAACGCTGGGTAAAGACAGTTTCCATTCCGTGCCAGATATTTGCGCATGTCCATCACGTAGACCTGAGGAAACGATTGTTGAAATAAAGTGTCCCTAAAAAGTATTTAGTACTAATAAAATGAACACAGATTGCGGATGCGGGATGAATGGCCATTGTTTGGTAGCATGTAAGTACTGGCAGCTTGTAAGCTGGAGACTTACGTGGTGGTAAGATATGAGGCTGTCTTGATTTGCGCCCGCCGCTCGTCATTATCAAATCTCTTGGCCGCGATCTCTGGTCCCTGTGTGTCCTCATCATCATCTCGTTTCCTCTTCAGATTTGGTTTCGGTGCCGTAGGGTAGGGTTGGCCATTCTCTACTTGGTCCAGAATTCGGTCTATAACCAGATTTGGGTCCCACTGTGCCTCTTCGCAAAGGCGTGTCAGGCATTCTGGATCTATGTCGGGAAGAGCTGTGAGTACACTGGTCCTGCAGTGAGACTTGATCCTTTCTGAGAGGTCCATTCTGTCCTGTTGTTGCTGGACCGCAGGAGAAGAAGGTGATGCCGGGGACCTCTGGACTGCAAGCATCCTGAAGGGTCTGACCAGGCCGCGTATATGCCGCGAGTCTGTTTCTTGCCTACCCCTACCGCTTTGTGAAGTCGAATCGTCAAGTTCCGGAGTCTGCTCCTGGCTCGGGACCAAGTTGTCCCTGGTGTTCTGGCGACAAAAGCGCGGGAGTTGCCTTTTACCATCCAGCATGGTTAGTCGAGATATGATGAATGGACGAGTAAGATCTGGGAAGCGGCGACTACCGGGTCGTCACTTTTCATGACAAGTGAGACTGGCCGTGCAAGTTGTGTGGTTAAGATGACCTTAATGGAAGGAGGGGGGGGGGTTAACTCTGGACAGGAGACACCACTTGGGGACCCAAGATGGCAGGAAAGAAAGACTCAAGGGCACCTCCCGAGGTCGATGCCTGAAGTACCTCTAGGTATCCTTGAAGGTTTCGGCCCTGGGGAGTCAAATGTTTGCCCCGGGAGTGTCGGTTTTCTTGAATAAAATAAAATTGCCCAAGCAGCTAGCTTTGGAATCCCATGACCAGTGCTGAATCAATGGTCATGGAAAGTCTGTGTGGTTTTGGGACGAGGAAGGTGGACGGAAAGGTTGGGAGCTTCGACGGCGGCAAAATGGAAGGAAGAACGAAACAGTTGACATACTGCGCCTGTTACTAAACACCAGTGGGTGGAACGATGATATATGACCTGTCATGCATTCTGGATCAACCTTGCTGCATCGCAAACGGTACGTAGGTAGTGATGGTGACAGTGACAGTGACAATGACAGCTCTGGGTTCTCTAAGAATTCAGGCAGGCTGATAGAGCTCTAGCATCGGTTGCTGGTCGGCTGGTCGGGTTACCTGGGGTTAGCTGTCACTGGCAAACTAGCAGGTTGACAGCAGCGGCGCGAAACAAAGTTGCTGTTTAGGGTAGCTTAGCCGCCTAGTACAGTATCGGGTAGGAAGTTCAACGCCTCGGGGCAGGGCTCTCAGTCAACCGCTGCTGGTGGCTTGCTACGTACTTAAATAAGTATGTATGAGTGAAAAAGGTTTCCCTATTTCGAGGGGGCAAAAAAGAGTGTGACCTCGCCCGGGTAATATTATCTACAAGGAGATGGCCTGACCTGACGGTTAGTTTGGTGGTTATTCTCGGTATATACCCAGGCTCAGGGGGGGGCGAGGATCTCAGAAGAGGGGATAAGAATCACGGTTGGCATGTACGAGACGAGATGCAGTTGAAATCGAACCTGGACTCTCTCTCTCTCTCTCTACTTTAGTCTACTCCAAAGTGGTTGCATCTGCTGATCCCTGCCACGAGCCCGCAGCCGTGCAAGCTGTTTGATGTTGGTTGGTTGTGTTACCACCCCTGCTATACCCGGTCCGTGCCAATCCATGTTGGTCCAGGCATGCCCCACATTACAGTCTGCATAGTACATGATACCAATCACACAGTACACATGTAAGTGGCCAAATGTGGAAGGGGCTCATGAAGAGTTCCTTCAGCTGTGCCCAAGTGCACATCATAAATAATTATACATGCCACAAGCAGCCTTGAAAGGGTATACACAAGATTTTACATCATTCCTCATACTCATCATCAGATCCCACGCCCTCATCCTCGTCTTCCCCGTCAACTTCCACTTCCTCCTCCTCCTCCTCCTCCAGTTCATCTGAAGGAGGCACTACCGCCCTCCTGGTGCTGCGTCTCGGCGCTTGATATTGGGGGCTGCTTGGCTTGTAGTCTTCCGTTTCATTTAACCCTGAATCCGGTGAGGCCATCCTGGCCGGCCCTCCACCACTGCCATCCTCCACCATCAAGCCGTTTCCCTCGTCCGTGCCCCCTTCCTCATCATCATCAACAGCCGGGAAGAAGCTGGACTTGTGCATACCACCACGATCTTCCTCCTCGTCCTCTTCGTAACCTTCGGGCAAGAACCCGCCACCCATATCCTCATCGACAGCCACAGAAGACCCTTCCACCGGAACAGCCTGCTTGTCGTCCCGACTGTGTCCGAAGACCTGGAATGAGTCCTTGACCTCACCATACTCCCGCCGGACCCTCTCTACAATGCGCAAACCCATGAGGAGTTTTCGCCACGTTCCGTGAACCAACTTCCGGCGCTTTTCGTCTTCCTTCCGTGCCTTCTCGGCTTCCTCCTTGGCAACCTCCTCCATGACCTTGTCGTAATATTCTTCCGCGATGACAACCCCCTGGATTACAGGAACCGCCATGCGGTGTCCAAATTCGAAGTCGACAACTGCTTCAGCGAAATCGATCTCAAGCCGTCGGCAGACACGGATGGCCGCCCTGTATGGTACGTGCGCCGCCCCTTCTGGGAGCATGTGCTCAACGAAGAGGTCAATGTTGCCGTACTGATTTTTGGGGATGATGCCGTCCTTGATTGGTGGTGGGATTATCCAATCAGTCTGATCGTAGCTGTAGAGTCCTTGCAGAACCTTCTGGCCGCTCGCTGCTTCCGCTTCGGCGAGCTCTCTCCTTCGATTCGTCGTTGCGGCTCTATAAGGAGCCCACTTGAGAGGCCCAACACCTGGTTTTGGTGCGCGTCCTTGCTTGTGCCACGTCTCTTCGCTCTTGACTTGCACAACATCTTTGCGGAGGTATACTGGCTCTTCCTCGCCATCGCCCTTTTTGCCTTTATTCTTGAAGTACTTGACAGGCTTTGCAGTGGGTAGAAGGGCTTCCTCGCGCCTCAAGTGTCGCGCCAATGCGAACTCTTTGGACTGCTTATAATACTGCAGAGTCTCATCGCCTTCCTTCACTTCCTTCTTCACCAGTTGTGCAGGCTTCAGATCCGTCGAGTCTTCGTCGTAGTCGAATTCTGTGAGTGGGTGCTTCTCTCCACCTCTGGCATAGCCACGCATAACCGACCTGAACCAGTCAAAGTGGTCGTAGCGTTTGACTTTCCCATTCTTGTTGTGGACTGGGATCTTTTCCAGTGGAATTCTCGTGCCTTTGGTTCTGCCAGGGAGTATTTGCCCCTTGAGGTATCTGACAGTGACATCTTTGGCAGTGCCGTCCGGTGAGAAGCCAACAACATACGCGAGCACTTGTTTCGCTTTGTCAGCCTTAGCACCTCTAGGCCCGAGAGACTCGATGAGATCTCGACTGGTTCCAACGATGTTCTTCACAACTGCGTCTACGGCGACGTACTTATGTGTAGCAGGCGACAATACCTCTGTCCAGTAGTGGGGAAACTCCAGATCGCGGTCGAACTTATGGAGAGTGGAGTTCTTTTCTAGCACAAGCGGCGGAATCTCGACGAGCGAGTCTTCACTATCCTCATCAGTTAACTCGAGGTCACCGTCTCCTATTTCATCGGACTCTTCTTTGATAATCTCACGGCCCTTCTGTCTCACTGATCGGCCTGGCTGACGTGACTGCCTCTTGCTTTCCGAAGTCGAAGCGCTCTTCTGTGAGGCCCTGGACTGCTTCCCAGAAGCTTGCTTGACCGAACGGCCGTTGACACCCTTGGTGCCGCCATTTGCCGATCCTTGTTTCACTTCTTCAGCTTGATCACTGAGTTTCTCTGTGTCAGCCTCTTCCAGTTTGGTAAACCCAAAACCAACTGGCTGCAGATTGGCAACCATCCGCGCTTCTAGTCCAAGTGCTCTCAGAAGAACCGTGAAGAGCTGTGCACCGACATCACGACTCCCAGAACACTCCTGGGCGCGCAATCGAAACCACTGCAGGGTCGAGATGCGCTCACCGTATCGATTAGGATTGACGCCTCCCTCAGTATACCCCTTGATCAGGTTTGCGCACCGCCGTGTCTGCATGTAACCCATCTTCCGAAGACCAGGAGCCGTAGTGCGGAATCGTTTGCGCCACCATGCCGAAAGGGCCCTTAGCAGCCTAAACAAAGGGTCCCCGTGGCTTAGGTCAACTGCTCCCCTTTCCAGTCTCTCCGCGGCACCGCCCCAATCTCTTGCCGGTTTTATAGCAACTTTCTTGCCCTTTCCCTTGACCTTACTAGCAGTGGTCTCTTTTTTGCTCTTCTTCGGTATCTCTTCTTTGATTTCTAGGCCAGAGTTCCGTCTAAATCGTTCAACCTCGTCCCACATGCCAGAAGGGATATGCGATAGCATGATTCCTTGGACCACAGGGTCGCAAAGCCACGAGTTTCGAATAGCGTTATGCCACATCAGAAATTGAACGTGCATGCAGTGAGTGGCAACTCGGGCCTGACGCTCCTTCTTCGATGGTCCTTTCTTGCCACCAAGGTCATAGGAGACCGTAGGCATATGCGACAACGTCAACTCCAAAGCACCATCGTTCGGGCCTTGAGGCTGTTGGGGAGCCAATGTTGGATATGAGACATCCTCGAACTCAATATCTCCGTCGTCTTCGTCGTCATCTTGCTCGACGGCGGGGCCTTCTTCGATCTTCTGCCGCTTTGCGACGGGAACATCCTCGAATTCGGCATCGGAGTCGGAGTCGGAAAGCGATGTCAGGGAACTGTCGTCATCACTGAGTTCGGCCAGTCTCTGACGCGCCTTTCCTTTCGTCTGTGGTGATATGGTGGCATCGAGATCGTCAAACAGAGTCGCTTTCCGCGGCGGTGCCCTGGCCGTAACCGCGACCGCGGCCGATGTTTTGCCTCTCTTGTTCGGCAGCTCTTCGCTTGTCTCGGGCGTATCACCTCGTAGTCTCTTGCGAGGGACGTGTGGTGGCATCTTGACAAATACGTCCTAGGGTTACGGTTCGTGACATATCGGATACGTGGTTGCAAGTTTTAATCCATGAAAGTTCTAGGCACCGTTGAGGCCATGAGTTACGCCTGTCGATCAGTTGTGCTGCACGTCATAGACTATCGCCGGATGGGGGCGCGCGACTGTAAACGCGCTCGCACGTGTAAGTTTAATTGGTCCGGGTTAGGGTCGCTGAAAGCAGCAGCCCCGGGAACTCGGGATGTCACAACGGCTCCAAGGTTGCCTCTGGTTCACAAGAGTACTACTAAGATATTCTGTTTGGGGGCAACATGACTTCTATAGCGTAAAGTACACAGTATACATGATATCTGAGCTATAGGCAAAGGAATAGTAGGTACCTTCTTATGACTACCAGTTGTGTACCAGGGTAGTGTAAGTGACAGACCAGGGAGCACCCGTGGACCGCTGAACGACCCGCAGCTTCTAGGCCATTCCAGGGGCAGCTGGGGCCGATCAGGGGACCATTGCGTTGGTCAGCAGCCTCATCGCGACAACTCCCATCTACTTACCAAACATCTATCCAGCTACCATCAGCCTTGGCCTCTTCGCCTTTGACCCAGCAGCGCCACCCGTATTGGTCATCCGACAACTTACGTGGCCGCTTCTGCCTTCAGCCGCTCTATAAGAAACCCCCCCAAAATCCCATATCCACCGCGAGCATCCCTCCTACCGTCAGAATGGCAGACAGATCCTCCCCCTCCGAGGGCCACGACACTTCCTACGTCAAGATGACCGAGATCGACCGACCAGGCGCCATCGACGCCAGCCTCGTCGGCAAGCACTGCGAGTCCGAATACTGCAACCAGCTCGACTTCCTCCCCTTCTACTGCCAGTCCTGCGAGAAGACCTTCTGCCTCGACCACCGGAGCGAGACGGCCCACAAGTGCGCCAAGGCCGGCGCCTGGGCCGAGCGCAAGCGGCTGGCGGAGCTCGCGCGCCCCAGCGCCGGCGAGGGGAAACAGCTGCGCGACTACGTCTCGCAGAAGCCCTGCGCGGCCGAGTCCTGCAGGACCACCGTGGGGACAAGCCTGGTGCCCGGGGTGCACTGCCAGGGGTGCAACCGCGACTACTGCCTCAAGCACCGCCTCAGGGAGGAACACGACTGCGACAGGCTGGTGCCGCTGGGCGCGCGGCCGGGCCTGCAGGCGGCGGACAGGGCGCGCTCGGCGCTGGAGAAGCTGAGGCTGTGGGGCGCGGCCAAGAAGGAGGCGGCGGGGCGGGCGCTCCCCAAGGCGAAGCCGACGTCCGCGTCGCAGCGCATCGTGGCCGTCAACAACCTCAAGAAGACGGCCAAGGGCGACGAGAAGCTGGCGCCCGAGAAGAGAGTGTATGTGTTTGTGGAGGCCGAGGCCGCGACGACGACGGCGAAGAACCACAAGGGGCAGTTCTTCTACTCCAAGGACTGGGTGATAGGCCGGGTGTTGGATGCTGCGGCGAGGAGTCTGCAGGTCGAGAACATCAACAATCAGTCGAGCAACGAGCAGGACAAGCTAAGGGTGTTTCACGTGGAGGGCGGGCGGCTATTGGAATTCAACGAAAAGGTCGGGTCTGCGCTCGTCTCGGGCAACACCATCGTGCTGCTCAGGGGTGTTGGACCGCCACCTGATCTGATAGACCTTTGAGGCGGTTGCATGTTTGGATGAGACAGGGAAAGTTGCATAGCGTCGGCGTTGACATTTTGGGGCGGAAATGGAAGGAATCATGGCATCTTCGTAGTTACAATTGCGAGGCATTGATTGGCAATATAGTTTGGGTATTTCTTGGTTCGAAGACCAAAATACATAATTTCGATTAAGCGCCTGATTCTCGCTGGTCCCAATGTATTATGTACTGGAGTGGCGTATCTATCCCACTGAAGCTTATGTATCCTTTTCATAGTTCCTTTTCCTTGGGCGGCCTGTTGGTCAGTGCCTTTTCCCTGCCTGTTGTGGGTGCATCTCCAACAAACTTTTGGCCACCAAAGGTCTCAAAGCCCTTGTGGAAGGCCCACTCAACCGCAGTCTCTACCGGTTCGTCGAACAGGGTTGGGAGGAAAGGCACGACGGCCAGACCCAAGCCGATGGGACCCCACGTCCTGATTGTCTTGTTCTTGGCGTCCTTCAGGGCCCTTCCTGAGTACCTCACGACACTGTGGATGGTGAAGGCGGGAAGGCCCATGGATGCGACACTCTGGAAGATAGCACGCTGCGCCATGACCGTCTTCCAGTTCTCCAGTGGGGGCACTGTGCCAGGCTGACCGTCCACCACGGGCTCGACTGTCTGCAGACCGGTGACCTTTGCCTTCTTTTCCGACAGCGCCAGCTGTGGGTTCAGTGTCGTTTGGTTGCGCCAGTATGCCTTGTAGCCTTCGTAACCCACATCACCGGCGATGTAAGCCCAACTGATGCCATAAGCACTGCGGACGAGCCAGGGATGCGCGATGGGCCTGAACGATTCTCCTATGTCGCTCGTATAGGCCACGTAGCGGTGTGCTGACATCAAAATCGTCCTTGCTCGGGCGGCGTACGCGGCGTACCGTACGTTAGATTCGGTTGACGCGGGGACGCTGTTGGTCGCAAAGGTAAATGGTCAGCATGCTAGTCTCGTCGCGGTTCCCAGTGGCGCAATGCAATGAAAGGACAACCCAAGGGTACAAGGTGGGACTTACTACCCTTCCACCAGCTCATCAAAGAAGTTCTCTTCCTTCTCTGACTTCTCCACTATCCTCTGCATCGCAGGGGGTAGCTTCTTGGAGGCATCTTTCGCATTGGTGCTGTTGCTCGTCTCTGCTGCCGACGTCTCCTTGGCCGAGGCCTTGGGATCTTTGTCTGAGTTGTTGCTCCACCACATATTGAATGAATGATTGAATGAATGAATATCGAGAGAATGAGCTTTGATCCTCGTGTACGGTTTATTTCTGGTTTGTACGGAGAAGAAATGATTCGCCTTTGTTCAATTCCAAGTTGGCGGCACTAGTGGGGCTTTAATCTTCTAGAGCGATGAAGAAGGTGCATGACGTCGTATCGCGAAAGTGAAAGTTGATCCCCAGAGGAACGAACCCGGTTGCCCGGGCCCGGACAGCTCGGGTGGAACATTGGGAACCAGTTGCGCGTGGAGGTCCCACTGTAAGGCAAACTAGGGGCCCAGGTGCCAGCACTGGGCAGCTTCTCCCAAGCGTCGCGGCTAATCCCGGGAATAGTCCATGCCTGAGGCATCCGCAAATTCAGTAACCGCAGCCGCAGGGGGAGCTTTCGTCAGTTGAGAGCCGCTTGCTGCGTCGTTTTCGTGTGCCCAGAAGAACATTGAATAGCTCCCCTTCTCCGTCAACGCCACGTACAGCCCGACCCCATTTCGAAGTCCGGCCTAATTCTACCGTCAAGATGGTTCAATACTACAACCTGTTCGGCGCCAAAGTCGGCTCCCACTACGTCAGTTTCCCCTCCCCCCTCCCGCTTACCCAGAACACGCCTCTTGCTTGCCGACCGGGAACATGACAGAACCGCGGATACCAATTGATTGACGATGATGCTGACTTGACGTCTCCTAACAGCTCGCTATGGGCGTCCTGGCCACGCTCTTCGGTGGTACCAAGCTGGCGCTCGGTGGCGGCAGCAAGGCGGCTACCCAGACCCCTCCTCTGAACGCAGCAAGCCCCGACGAGGCCGACTTCATCAAGTACATACAACCCCGGACCCACCCCTCCTTCGAATTTAGCAGCATCTGGGTCACTAACATCCTTCGTAGGAAGTTCTTGGACGAGGCAGAGGCGGATAAGTCGAAAGAGAAGCACTAGGCGGCATCGGACACGGACGCGGACGCGAACACGGATCGAGGATCATGAAGAAGCTCTTTACTACGCCTGGGTCAACTGTACAAATAGAGACGGGACGAGAACCAGGGCAATTTGAACATCTTCCACGCTGTCCATGAGAATCGAGACGAATACTTGGAGAGCACGGCGTGGCTGTTTCTAGCGTGCGAGATGAATGACCTCTCCTTCAGCTTTTAGCAGGGCCAATCCAGCACTCGATTTCGAAGCACACTAGCTCATTTTGAGTTTCCCCATGGGACGCTCCTGAATTGCCTTTCTGAGATGTTGTGGGAGCAACTGCGGCCTCTATGCTTCCCGAAACTCACAACCTCAGCGCTGTCTATGGGTTCTTTAGTCCCATCGATTTGTTGATATATCCACTATCTGTGAACCCGGGGCTGTCCTTCCAGATCGTCTAACAATTGAGACAGTGATGAACATGTCTAAGCCCGCCTTCGCAAACTTGTGATCTACTGATATTGGCAGTTGGTGCTGATACGTTCAGGCAGTGTGACCAGTGTCTGGAGGGGTCGAGTTCTGAGGCTCACTCCACTGCTGTTGTCCTTTCCAAACTTCCCTAACACTGAAATTTGGTTGTCAGGACATGACCTGAAATTGGATGGGAGATCTGGAGATCTTGGGACTTGGGTTGGCTAAGCGCTGCGGATGGTTGTTGAGGACAATGGAACGTTGAAGTTACATTAACACTGAAGCCCGAGGCCAACTTACCATCTCGTCTCACATATATTCTCATCAATCTCACACCCACTATGATGCCATTGTCTTTCTTGCTATCTCCCCTCCTATAGACAGCAACAAATGTGGCTTTCGGGTCGAGTATGCGAGATTTCTCAACAGTATACTCTTCTTCGAGTGCACGGCAGCCGAGAACGCGAATTGTGGAAGGAATACTACTCACTGTGGCTTGAGTGACTGCAGGTCCAATCCCAATTGACTCCTGTCTTAAGGTTAATGACAGCCTTGGTTCTGGACTTCAGTAGTTCTCGCTTATCAAAGGCATGTCGCAGGCCAGGAACAGCCTATCATCAATCCTAATATATTGTGCCGAATAAAGGCTGTCTCTAGAATTATTCATCTATAAAAGCATCGCTGGCATAATCCATCCAAGCACGTCGTGATCCCGAATTTCTAAGGCATATATGCTTTTGGTGTTTCCGCAATCGGTAGTGCCTAGTGACTGGTGTTGGCGACGGCATCGTTCGCTCCACTTATCTCCGGGGGGGGCCAGTAGGACCGACCCCGTCCATTATCCAAGACCGACCAGGCAACGCTATAGTTTGGCTTTCCTGGAATTCTGGTGCTACTCCAACGCGCTCGTGTTTCGACGTGTAATAATACTCACTGAAGTTTTGGCAATTCGCGAGGGTAGTTATTCGGGATGGCGTCCATCACTGTCTCAGACATCGAAGTGATCAATACGCCAGCACAGGTGCGTTCCTCCTTACAAAGAAACAACCAGTCGCGTAGAAAGCATATCTGACGAGTTGAGTATACAAGCTGGTGAAAATCAGACCATCCGGCCGGCTTACAATACCATTGTCGGTCTTTCTTCTTTACCTATTAGCAGTACCAATTGCTGACGGCGAACTTCAGGCCTAATTTGTCGAGTCCAGGCGCAGCACCTTCCCCAGCCAAGGAGGGCGAGCCCGTCATCTCTCTGTATCAGCCCACGGCCGGTACTGAGTTCGACCCTCGCTGCCGTCATTCTCTTCTGCTCTCCACGGCCGAGACGTCCCGCCAACCCCTGTTCCACCAAGCCTGTATCTACTTGCCGGGGCACGATGAGCTCTACGTCACCTCGAACCTACTCGTGACCACCAGCAGCAGCACCTTGCCAGTTGTTCTCATCTCCCGGGTGAAACTCAACCGGAGAAGTGGTGCAGGCGAGAACGGTAACGATGTCGTCTCGGTGGAATGGCAAAAGCTCCGACCGCCGCAGAGCATGACCATGCCGGCTGGCGGTGCGGCTTATGCCAAGGGCATGGTCTTTTGCTCACAGGGCAACCAGGTCCCGGGTACTGGAGGGCTTTACTATATGCCCAGGGGCAAGCCCCCTGAGGCTCTGGTGACAGGATTTTATGGACGAGATCTCAACTCGCCGCACGACGTCGCCTTGACGAGTGACGGGGCCTTGTGGTTTACAGATCCGTGTCACGGGTTTGAAAATGGTATCCGCAAAAGGCCTGTGCTACCGTGCCACGTCTATCGATATCATCCTGGGAATGGGGATCTCAGGGTCATGGTGGATGGACTGGTGAGGCCGACGGGTATCGCGTTCAGCCCGGATGAGAGTACGGCGTACATCACGGATACTGACGCACCCAGGAGTAAAGAGGATGAGGGTCTACCCCGGTAAGTGTTGGCGACCAGGACTCTAATATTCCCAAGGGTTGCTAGTTGGAGTATGCGGCTAATTCTGAGGCAGAAATGCGACCATCTACGCCTTCGATGTGATCATGAGTGCTAGCTCACCGTTTTTGACCAACAAGCGTGTCTTTGCTGTGCCTATCAAAGGTGTCCCAGTCGGCGTCAAATGCGATGAGAGGGGATACGTTTACGCTGGCTGTGGGGATGGTATAGAGATCTGGAACGCAGGAGGGATGCTTCAAGCCGTGATCGAGATTCCTGGTAAGTTGATATATCCTACAACCCTATGTCCCCTTTCTACTTTAGGGGTGTATTTCGCGGGCTTTGTCTTCCGTTGACTATGTATTCCGTGGGCTATATACCTCGTGGGCTATATACCTCGTGGACTATGTATTTCGCGGGCTTATGTATTTCGCGGGATATGAATCTTATGGGCTATAAATTTCGTGGACTGTATATTTCGCGGGCTAACTGGCAGTCAGGGGGCGTAACCAATTTCTGCTTCGGTAGATGTGATGAGACAGGGAGCGAGATATTCGCCTGTGCTGAGCAGAGACTATGGCGCTTAAGATTTGGTTCTCATGAGGACTCTTTAATCCAGGTTGACAGGCCTGGGTGGTTGGAGTGGAATGAGCATACTTCCTTGATACCTTCGGCATATCACTAAAGGAAGCAAGATAGCGGGTCATTCTGGTGCAGAGAAATAAGAGGCTATGTCTTTGTGACTGTCTGTCTCAGGCAAAGGCCTGCTGTGCCCAGAGGATCCGGAACTTGTGGCTGGTTGGGGGAGCTTGACCAGACACAGCCTATCACTGCGGCTCGGCATCACAGACCATGTCGTCGATGCCCTCATCCCAAGTTGCAAAGCTGCACATCCGGACACTACTGCGGCTTGAGCTCTAGGGTTTCCTGAAACTACCTTTCCCCATGATTGCTTCCTGCACCTCTTCTTTCAATTTTTTCTATTTAAACTTTCCTTCCTTGGAGTCTGCCAACACCACCCACACTTGAGGAACTCAACAAGACCCAAGCAATCACTCCACCCTCCTTTCACCCTCCTCCATCCAACTCTTTACCACAACACTCAACAACTGACCTGCGTCTATTCACAATGGCCAACAACATTAACGCTCCCATCCTTCTCAATGACAGACCTGGAAACGCCAACAATGTGCGTACTGGTCACCCCGGAAGGCTGGGTGGCCGTTACCCAACTCCTCCTGGGGTCACTGACGACTACTGGGGTCGCCTTCTCAATATTGGTGACAGCCACGTCCAAAACCACATGGTGAATGGACCACAAAACTTCACCCCTGGGCAGCTCGATACCCTCAAGTTCCGAAAGGCGTACAGGCGTCTCCTGGTCGACCTGGCCGGGGCCACGCCCCAGGGCACCACGAAGCAACAGGCCCTGCACACGACACGTGCCCAGTAAGTGGAGGCGAAGAAGACCCCATTTGTGAAAGCAATAGGCAAGACTAACAATATGATACTAGCCTGCCACCCGAGTTCTTCGCCTGGGTCATGCTATTTGGCTACGTGATTGATACCACTACCTAGGCCCATACCCCTACTCCTCTGTAGTCAAGGCAACAACAGGGACATTCGCGCCTAGCAGGGCTTGCAGCCCTCTATTACGCCCTCCATCACAAGTATCGACAAGGTGACAAGGTTGATGGACAATAGGACGATGAAGTGGCGAATTTTGGAGACAGGAGGGACAATATTGATTGGGGGATGGACATAATGAAGTGAGGGGAGAGTTTCTGGGGATATCATGTCTCTGTACTAGACCTATCACAAGTCCTCTTCTAGAGGCTAATCACGGCCTTTCAGCAATCCCAAAATTACATTCCTTCCTGTCACACTGATTCAGGTGCCCGAATTTCTATGCTCATACATCCCTCTCATATAACCTTACCTCCAAGGACTCCCACCAGCCAGGCTTGACGATGCGAGTGGCAACCACCTCTTTCAGAAGTTCCCGCGTAGTCTCTATCATTGTATGCCTCTCCTCATAACTCAGAGACGGCGTTTCCCTGATCTTCTCCCTCTTCCTCCTCTGCCACTCTCGGAAACGTGTTCTCGCCAGGTCTGGGATGACGGGTGGCCTCTTCTCCTGACGTCGCCTCTCCGCCTCCTCCTTCTCTGCCCGGCGCTTGGCCTCATCCCTCGCCTTCCCTCTCTTCACCCGCAACTCCGTCACCTTCTCTTCCCGTGTCTTGGGCTTGGCCTTGGCCGCTGCCTTCCCCTCCTCGCCCCCCTCCCGCTCCGGATCCGGCAGCACGGGCTTCTTGAGGCCGTACTCCTCACAGACCTCCGCCACGAACCGGTTGGCGTCCGCGAGCAGCTCCGCGTAGATGCCACTGGTCCTGATGACGGTCGGCATGGGGTCGGGCTTGGTGGCCCTGAGGCGGCCCGAGGGGTCGTAGTCGTCGTGGACGAACTTGATGTAGCCCTTCCGCGGGTTGGTGACGATCCAGGCGCCGCCCGCGGGGTGGTCGTCCTTGAGGACCCAGATGCCCGTGAGCGGCTGGAGGCCGAACTCCTTGAGGAGGTGGTCGATGACGTTGCCCCCGTGGGAGACGACGCGGGACAGCCTCTTCCTCATGTCGAAGAGGGCCGCGCCTGGGGCTTCCGGGGGCGGCATCTTGTCGCCCCGGTGAAACGTTTTCAATATGGGGTCGATCTTTGGTGCGACCTTTTTGGCTTTGGAGCTTATGCTTTGTCGTGAGGATGGCCCTTGACTACCGTGCACTCGGAGAGACGACATCTTGGGGAACTGCCTCGAGGCTACAGTTGCCCGCCGTAATGTTGACTCCATGCTCAAGTTTGTTTCCTCCTCCTTCACAACTTGACAGTTTTTTATGAGGGTTTCTTATGAGAAGTGGTCTTTGAAAGAAAGAAAGGGGAGAGATTGAAAGATATCTGTATGTATTTCACTCCAGACTCAGTTACATCCACCCCCACGTCGTAGACTTGTGTATGTGAACTGAGAGTTTGTCCGTTTGATACCAGGCTGGACAAATACTGTACGCTCAGATGTGTGTACGTGCAGCAGGGAGTTTTGTTTGTTCCAGCACAGCTTCTTATTTTGGGTTGGTTTTAGTTTTATATACAGACTCGTGGTGACTGATGGATGGACTTCATCAAGAAGTCGGTTGCAAAGAAAAACCAGGATATCAAAAGCCCTAACCCTGATGAATTTGAAGGGTTGCATGCAAGGGTTCTAATGTTCGGGCCCAAAGGAACCAAGGAATCCACCATAGTACCAGAGTACTTAGTACTTACCTAGCAACTTACCTAGGTGACTTGAGGACCCGGTCTCACGCGAGAAACCCTTGTCTTACTGCCGGCCATTGGCCTATCTCCGATCTCGGGTGGATCTTTTTGTGTAAGCTCTTGAAATTTCACTGGCGAGGGGCGGAAAGTTGGACTGAGAGTTTGTCGGACCATCCTATCGTACTCGTTCGATTACTGTTATGTACGTACATGTATGTATGTATGTATCTATGTGTGTGTGTGTGTGTGGGTGTGCTCTCTGCTCTGATCTTGCTCTGATCTTGCTCTGATCCTCCTCAAAGTTTTGTAATTCCAACAAAGGAAAAAGGGATACAACAACAAGCAACAACTCGATTCCAATTCTTCTCGAGTTGGCACAGAATGGACAAGACAAAAGTCGTCAAGTGAAGCTGTTCTTTCTTTTTTATTTCTCCCTCTCCTCTCCCCATATTCCTCCTGTGTATTGAGTCACCCTCTTATCATCTTCCCACCCTCATCGCGTGTCTTTGGACTTTTTCCTGCGGTAACGCGTGTGGCTTGGCCCGTTTTGTCTTTGAATAAAGTACGGGAGCAATTGCCATGGCAGACCGAGGCGACGGTGGGAAACCGGACCATCCGGTCTCTCAATTAAAGATGGAAACCAAACCAATTGCTGCTGCCCTACCCAAAACTCAACTCGAGAACATGGACACGGCGTCGAGACTCGAGACGAAATGGAACACCAAGAATCTCCTCTCCCGACTTGCGGCTGACTTTGTGAGCGCCGCTTCTGCGGCCGCCCTTGTCGCGCCGCTGATCTCCATTATCGATCGGTACGTTCCTCCTGTTGTTGTTCCCTTTCTCGGGGTATATATGGTCTACCTACACTTCCCATTGGATCGGAATCTATGGAGTGCATGAGAGTACCTAGTTAATGCTAATGCTAACAACTACCAACCAGATCGATCATGGAAAACGCTTCAGGCCGAGCCAACCTCGGCGTCTCCATCAAGAACTCCCTACGAAACCTCCTCCTCCGACCACACACCATGTTATTCTCCAGGCCCGTGGCCCTGATCTTCATGGTCTACGGCGGCACATACCTGACCGCCAACGCCCTCGACACCGCCACGTCCACGGTCCAGAACAAGGCCCCGACGCTCGTCACCTCGGGCACCGCCAAGTTCGCCTCCTCGTCCGCCGCCAACATCGGGCTGGGCATCTACAAGGACCAGGTTTACGCGCGGCTCTTCGGCCCCGTGGGCAAGGCCGTCCGCGCCGTGCCCGCCTCGAGCTACGTCCTCTTCACCCTGCGCGACTGCATGACCATCTTTGCCGGCTTCAACCTGCCCATGATCATGGGCCCGCGCGTCGGCGAGATGATGGGCGACGAGATGAGGCGCCAGGTCAGCGGCCAGACCATGGTGCAGTTCGCCGCCCCGGCCGTCGTGCAGATCGCCTCCACCCCCGTCCACCTGCTCGGCCTGGACCTGTACAACCGCCCGCGGTCCCTGGCCACCGGCCTGCCGTCCCTGAGGGAGAGGTGGGCGCAGGTCTACAAGAACTGGGGCGTCAGCGTCGTCGCGAGGCTGTGCAGGATCATACCGGCGTACGGCGTCGGTGGGGTTGTCAACTCCAAGGTCCGCCGGAGTTTGATGGAGAAACTCTAGGAGGGGTGTACGGGAGAAGAAAGAAAGAAAGAAGAAGAAGAGGCGAAGACCCTTGAGAGACGAATTTTTGGATGTAATGCTACCAAGGCTTGGGTTAATCGAGCAAGGCGTATGGTTTTATTGGCACGGCGTTGCGGTTTTTGGCTTCTTCTGTCGATACCCATGGACACAATCTCCTCTCTACAGTACCTGATCTGTCTGTATAGACCATTAGACAAAATAGAAATGAGGATAGACATGGAAATGAAAAATAAAGGCTCTCACGAGGTCTTGATACAGATAAATAATCTCTCCCAGGTATATGAATTTTGACAATTGTCTGTCTAATCTTGATTACAATTGCCGTATAGAAAGAGAAAGAGAGTGCTATATGAAACCGCTTTCTCTCAATGCCTTGTAAATCTTAGCCTGTGCCTCCTGCGCCTCCGTCCGCTTCCGCAGCCGGCCCTCGCCGGTGTCGATGTAATTCTCCCAGAACTTGAGGCCCTCGATGCCCTCCTCCCGACAGAGCACGCCGCGCTCCTCGGCCATCTCCAGCTCCTCCTCGGCCACCCCGATGCTCCAGCCGAACCTCTCTGCCGCCTCGCGGGCCGTCACGCCGCGGCCGAACTCGCGCCAGTCCCACGTCACGTCCCGGCCCCCCACCCTCTCGGGCGGCACGTCGTGCAGGTCCCGCATCCAGGCCAGGATGGTCTTGACGGTGGCCTCGTCGGTGCGGTCCTGGCCCTGGACCACCATGACGCCGCTCTTCCTGAAGGTGCGCAGCCGCACGGGGAGCCGGAGCTCGCCCCACAGCCGGGCCGCCTTCTCGAAGTCCATGGGGCTCACGAGCTCGACGCCGCCGCGCGCCCGGTTGAACATGGCCCACAGGTCGACCAGGCTGATGATGCCGCCGGCCCTCCGGAGCACGCCCCGCGCGTCGTCGGTGAGGAACTCGGCCAGGTTCCGCGCCAGCTCCGAGAGGTAGAGGGACTCGTTGCTGCCGGAGCCGCTGCCGCCGCCGACAATGTCCTTGGTCGTCACCAGGCCGAGCTGGCTTGCCGACTCGGCCAGCAGCGCGTTGGCCTCGGACGAGCCGGCGCCCCCGTTGGCCGTCTGCCGGGAGAAGCTCTCGGCCAGGGCGACAATCTCCCTGGCCGATGCCATCAGGGCCTCTAGGTCCTCGAACGCCGTGCCGATGACCAGCTCGTTGTTCTTGCGCACCTCCAGCCCTCGCTGTTCCAGCCCGGCGATACCGACCGTCTTCTTCCGAGCGTGCTCCCTCGTACTTGTGCCGTCTTGTGAGGTCGCAGCGAGCGGGTTCTGGTTGGGAACGGGAGGCGCGCCCTGGAGTAGCCACTTGCGCTGTGTGATGGCACCCTTCAGTCGCTCATACAGGATCTTGTCTCCGCCTCCACGGAATGATATCTTGACGCTCTCTTGGTTCCCCATGCCAGGAAGAGCACCATAGCTGAGAATAGGCCCTGGGGAGTCCGTCCTGTCTTGGGTTTGGGCTGGCTGGACAGGTTGGCTTAGCTCCGGAGGGACATCGTGTGAAATCAGCGGCCCACCACACATCTCGCATGACAGCAGAGATGGATGGTTCAAGAAGGTGCACCTGGGGCACTGGAACGAGGCGTCCGGATCAGACGTCTTTGGAGGACTGCTGCGCTGTGCCGGTGATTCACCCCCTCCTACCAAACCGGCGCTCCCTGACAGGCCCCGCGGCCGCATCGGCAAAGGCGACGGCACTGTCTGCCTGCTCGTCGCATTATTGATAGCCGCCTTCAACACATGGGTTAGGGCAGGCTTGATCCCGCAGGCTAGGCATGGGGGCAGGGGAGTGTGAGCGTTCGCCGTCGCAGGGTCGAAGTTCGACGGGACCGGGTTCGAGAAGCTGCATATGGTGCAGACCCATGTTGCCGCGCTGGCAAGTGATGCGTCGACTGGTGCAGGCCGCAGAGGACTGTCCGTCCGAGATGCTGGAGATGAGTTGTTGTTGGTCCTGGGAGAAGCAGCCCCCGTTGCTGGTGACCTCGCCTGGAGTGAGGAGCGCTTGGTGGGTTTTGGTATCAGGGTCACCTTGGCCGAGGACTTGAGGAAGCCAGCCTGTATTCGCAGCGTCTTAGCAGGCCTGTCCTTTTTTTTCTTAGTTACTGGCAAGGCATGGCTTTGCCCTTACATAGTACTCGTAACGCTCTATATCCTTCAGATCAAGTGCAACGGAGTTCTTCCTGGGGTCGGCTTTATCTACATAGCAGATGCGATGAGAAGTCAAGTAGACCTGTCCATTCTGCTGGTTGGGCAGCTTATACTTTCTGTAAGCAAACTCGCCATCAGCACCCGTAAATCAGGATATAGCGACGGTCACAGTAGACATCGAGGGGACCAAGTGTGAGAGAGAGAGATGGAGCCACGGCAAGACAACGATGACGGATTCGACTAACCCCTCATACAACCCCACATTGTCTTGGACAAAGAGAAGCACTTCGTCTGGAAGATAGGCTGGCCGGAGGGCAGTTGTGAGGTCGAGCTGCTTTAAAAACATTCGTCATGTCTGTTTTGGGAAGAAACCCCAAGTGTAAATGAGAGAGGAATATGAAGGTCAGATGGGTGATGGACACTTGTACCGAGGTACTTGAAGTTAGGCGTGCGTTTGGCTTAGACACCCTCCACAGGCGGCAGTGATGTCAGCCTTTGATGCATATAACCCGTTTAATGGCATAAACGAGGCACCATCATATGAAGGTTTTATGTAAGCATTCGCTAGCGTGATCACGGGAAACCTAAATCCAATAAACCCCAGTTTAGTCATTCAGCCAGTCAGTCAGTCAGTCTAGTCAGTCACTTGGCCCGACGTCCACCGCCTCCCGACTTTCAGCCTATTCTTCATTTCGCCATCCATCAACAACTTTTGCCATCACCGACGAACGACAAGGCGTGCCACTTTACGAAGGAAGATACTGATCTCCATAGTTAAACTAACTCCATTTTGAACTTCTTCCCCACCTTCACATCCTCACGCCGTCAGAATGTCCAACATGATGGGCTGGGCCGCCGTGTCCGGCCAAGCCGCAGCAGCACCACCTCCACCTGGAACCTACGCTTATCCAAACCGTAAGTAAATTTTCTTTCTCAACACCAAAAGGTTTGCTGCCGACCATAGCTAACGTCTCTCAAAGCCGCCTACACTCAGGTTCAAGTTCGACAGAACTTCAGTCAGCCCTATTCCGTTCCTCCACCAGTTTATCCAGGCGCTCCTGTTACACCATCCCCGTATGGTGCACCTCAGATGCCCCAACCGCCCCCAGCTAATCAACCCGAACCGGCCAAGAAGAAGATCGAGTGGCCTCTGTCAGTTCGCCAATATGTCCAACGATCCTTTACTCCCGCCAACCTTGATCCCTCGGTTCCTCGATCTGATATGGAGACCAAGTTGAAGGAGGTCATCTCCCGCGCCAGTGACGGAGGTCAACTTCTCACCATCGACTGGGACAACATGCCTCTACCCCAACAACTGATCAGAGAAGAGCGAGCCAGACAGCTTGAGGCGCAGAAGTCTGGTCCAGGCAGCAGCCCCAGTTCCAGCAAGAAGCGCAAATCCTTTGACGTGGATCATGATAATAGCATCCCCACCGCCGCTCCATGGCACCGCAATGCGCTGGAGTACCGTGTCAGTTATGCAGCGAATGACAAGCGACACCTTATGGACGAGCCACTGGCCAAGAGTAAGTACACAAAGGCCAACGAGAAGCGACAGAAGCGTAACGAGCGGGTCCAAGCTCCTTCGCCCTCGCCCGAGCCGCCAGCTGGCCCAGTAGTCGGAACGTCTCAGAAGCTGGAGAAGTCATATCTCCGGTTGACTGCGCCGCCCAAGCCTGAAGTTGTGCGCCCCGAGTCTATACTGCGACAGACGTTGGATCTCCTCAAGAAAAAGTGGAGGAAGGAGAGGAACTACTCTTACATTTGCGATCAGTTCAAGTCCATGCGTCAAGATCTTACCGTGCAACGTATCAAGAACGACCTTACCGTTGAGGTGTATGAGATTCACGCCCGGATTGCCTTGGAGATGGGAGACCTTGGTGAGTATAATCAGTGCCAGACCCAGCTTATGGCGCTTTACAAGCTGGGCCTGAAGGGTCATCCCGATGAATTCAAGGCATATCGTATTTTGTATTTCATCCACACGGCCAACCGCTCGGCCTTGAATGACGCCTTGGCGGATCTAACCACAGCAGAGAAGTCGGAGCCAGCTATCAAGCACGCCCTGGACATTCGCTCGGCATTAGCCTTGGGCAACTACCACCGTTTCTTCCAGCTCTACATTGACCCATCCAACATCAAGATGGGTGCGTACCTTATGGACATGTTTGTCGGTCGCGAACGCCTTGCTGCATTGTGCAACATATGCAGAGCGTGAGTAATCCCCGTCCCAACAACACAAGACATGGCGTGAATCAATGCTAATGCTGCTGCCTTCTACAGTTACAAGATGGACGTTAAGCTTCGATTCATCACGGAGGAACTGGGCTTCGATGGCGACAGTGATGCATACCAGTTCCTGATCGACCAAGATGCCCAGGAGCTCCTGGAAGAGCGCAACTCAGAGTACTACTTCTTGACTGCGAAGGCCAAGTCGCACTTTGAGGGTGCAAAGGCCAAGGCCTTTGGCCGTGTTGATATCAAAGGCCAGATTTGAAATCTGCCTTTATTCCTTCGTTTCTCTTTTATTTTTATTTTTTTTTACACCGGCGGCTATGGTGCCCAGAAGGTGCCACGCGCCCCTTTCTCGTACCGCATTTCTGTCTACCTCTACACTCCCAGTCTCGAGCTCGAGCTCGAGCTCCCGTCACCTGCCTCGCCCGTCCTTGACCAATACTCAAGAGCACCCAAGCTGCACGGGTCATATATATTCACAATCAGCACGAGAGGCCGGGCGCAGATAGTACCGCCAAGTTTGAGAAGCACAGCATCCGGAGTGCAGCCCCTGTGACTTGGCTGCGAGCGTTCCAATGAATTTTACGGCTCGATTTTCTGACCCCCATATTCCAGCGCTGTTTGACGATGATTGATGGGTTCCCGCTGCCGAGGTGGAAAAGGGGGAGGTCATTGTTTACTTGGGCTACAAGAGGCCAGTGACAGTTGGCTTAAAGAAAACCCCGGAATCACACAATGGGGCATTTTGGAGCACCTGAATCTTGTGTGCCCCCTGATGTTGAAGGACGTTTTGCCGCTTCAAGGGGTGGCGTTGTTTTGTGTACATGGGATGGGATGGCATGGCATGGCATGGCATTGGCGAAATTTGTCGGGCGGACAACTTGGTCTTTTTGTTTTTGAGATACCATCTGGTTTCTTGTTGGCAGTTAGGGCAGGTAGACTTGGGGCGGCAACAATGAGTTGAGCGAGTCCCAGGTGTTTGGTTGGTTGTTTGCTGGTGGACAGGACAGGACAGGACAGGCCAGGCGTTGAGGCTGTCATGATGTAGGGTAAACTTGTTTCCACCACCACATTTACTGACACGAAAACAAATCATTATTCCGCATTGAAACGTAACTTTAGTTATGGTTACCTACTTAAGTAGGTGCCCTTATTACCTTACCTAGGTAGGTAGGTAGGTAGGTATTTGTTGACTGATGTTTGGTACCGAGGTACTTCCTTCATATACCAGGTGTTTTGGGCTGCGACTGAGTGACAGAGTGACTGACTGACAGAGTGGAGCGTCTGTATTATGTAATACACCCCAGCAATCGAATTGGCGTTGCCGATCCTCCTTAATGATAACCGAACCCCGCAAGTTTCCACGTACTTAGCAGAGTCAATCGCCTCTTTAAGCAACACATCTCGCATCCACTTCATCGTAAATTGCATCAATTGCATCTTTGCGAACAACCCAACGACTCAAGCCACCCCGAATCCAAGAATATACATAAAAAAAAATAAACCAAGAACGGAAAAGGAAAAGGAAGAACGAAAAAAAAACTGGATCTCGACTTTTAGCCCTCCCGCTCGAACGGCTCGAGAATAATGGCGGCCCCGACGGCCACGGCCACGGCGTCGTCGTCGTCCGTCGCCAATGGCAGCAACATCGACAATACCTCCTCCTCCTCCTCCTTTACCAACAACCCCTTGAATAACAACCACAACAATAACAATAACACCAACACCAACGCCAACACCACCTCTGCCACCACCACCACCAACAACAACAACAACAGCAGCAACACTAATAGTCCCCAACAATCACAAAAGGAACGACACTCCCTCTCCCTCGATCAGCGACGCGCACTACGACGATGGGCCAATTCACAGACGGTGCGCCCTTCCCACAAGGCGTGCATTGAGTGGTTCACGTCACAGTACGGCACGTCAATCAGCCAGTCGACCGTGTCGCACTCGCTGTCCCCAAAATACGCCAGGCTCGACGGCGACCCCCAGCTCTCCGGGTCGCGCCTGCGGTTCGGCAACTGGCCCGACGTGGAGAAGCTGGTGCTCATGTGGCACCACAGCATGGTCAACAGCGGCCGGCAGCCGACCAACGAGGAGCTCGCCGACAAGGCAAAGTCCATCTTCCACCAGCTGCCCCGGTACAAGGACGAGCCGCCGCCCGAGTTCAGCCCCGGCTGGATCCACCGCTTCAAGAAGCGCTACGGCCTGCTCATCCGCCGCCAGCGCCGCCACCACCACCACGGCGGGCCCGGCGGCGGCACCGGGGCCCCGCCCAAGGACGACATCCCCTACCTCGTCGACACCGTCCCGCGCTTCATGAGCGTCGGCCCCGACACCAGCCCCGCCGCCATCCGCGAGGCCGTCAACAGGATCGTCGGCGTCGAGCCCTCGCTGGCCACGTGCGCCCGCGTCAGGGACGAGGTCGTCAGGAGGCTGGACAGCCCCCACCTGGGCCACCCCAACGGCCATCACCCCAGCCACGCCGGCGGCCCGGACGATGACGATGAGGACGACGACGACATGGGGGCCAACAACCATGCACATGTACATGCACATGCACATGGACACCCACCCGCCTCAGCAGCTGCCGCCGCGACAGCCCCCGGGGACGCGTACGGCGACGAGGAGCAGGACCCGGAGCTCATACTCCAGAACGCCCTGCACGCCCTGCAGCAGGAGGAGGCCGACGCCGAGGCCGAGGCCGCGGCCATCAGGGAGGAGCGCGAGAGGTCGGAGAGGGGGGCGCTGGCGGCCTCGTCGTCGCTGGGGGGCCTGGCTGGTGGTGCCAGCCAGTCGTACGCGCAGCAGGCTGCGGGTGCGGCACTGGCGACGCCCGTCCGGAACGGCGTTGGTCAGCAACAACAGCAACAGCAACAGCCGGGCAGTGGTGGTGGTGGTGCAAACACTAATGGTGTCATGTCCTCTTCCTCTTCCTCGTCACAACATCAACATCAACAGCATCAACAACAACAACACCAGCCGCGGTACTCGGTCGGCGAGGACCTCAACCTGACGCCCATCCCGGCCAACGGGCCCATCTCGAGTACGGACCGGCCCATGCGCTGTCCCTTTTGTATCAACCAGCGGATGCTGAGGACCATCAAGGAGGCGGTGGAGCACATGTCGACGCATGTTGTCGTCTGAGGGAGAAGACTCTTTTTCTCTTGAGTGTGTGTGTGTGTGTGTGTGTGTGTGTGTGGGTGTTCAGTTTCCACAAAAGCCTACTCTTTCTTATTCTGCTTCGAGCGTCTGGTTTCTTTTCCCTCTGTTTTTCTTTCCTAGCCATTTTCTTTATTTCTGGGAGTTTTTTGGACTTGCCATGGGTGGTTAGTTTCTCGTGCTTTAGTTATTCCTATATTTAGCCTTTTTGGGACGGACGGTGCAGATGGGATGGATGGATGGATGGATGGGGTTGGAGGCGTTTTCGGGAACTCTTTTACAGCGATATTTCGTTTCAACCATATATGGGCAGTGAAGGGAAGGGAAGGCAAGGGAAATACAACACGGTCCTTAGTTTTCCAGGTCGTCAAAGGCTTTGTCAAAAGGAAATGGGGACCGAAATTTATTCATCCCTTCCGATTTGATGCATGCCCGCCCATCCTGTACATATTTCGATATTTGTATCCTCACGACTTCGTTTATTATATACCCAAGAGGGTGGTGGTGTGGTGTACTGGGTAGTTGCTTTTTGCTCGCGAGATCGATATGTCTTCTTACCGG
>LKEA01000012.1:627217-638219 GCA_003795315.1 Cytospora schulzeri | reverse complement strand
CCTAGTTACATACGTACCTCAAGTGCTTAGGTAGTGTAGGTAGTGTAGTAGGTATGCAAATGTCGGGCGGGCAGGGATGGGACAAGACAGACTTAACTAACTGATGGATAATTCAATATTCCAGTTCAGGTTTCATGAATCGTCGACAAGATAAATTAGCCCATTTATTCATTTACTCATTACAAACATTAGTCCGGTTCGTCTTCATCCATACATACACATGTAAAGTACGTACATACATACATACATGGCTCGTAATAATTCTGTGGAGACTCCCGATTGATTGCTTACAAGGCCCCTATCCATCCATGTATGTGATGGTTGAAGGAAGTCCACCTACCAGGTATAACTGATCCCAAATTTATCGCGAGGTGCACCTGGGCAAATAAAGTAGCCTCAAGTGGACTTGAGGTTAGAGAGGACCTTGGCTCACCCTGAATGAATGATGCTGGTCCGAGGGAATGTATATGTAGCATAGCAAGCCTCCTTTCCTCCACGGCGACCGCGCCAAACTGTACAACAACACCATGATAGCCGTTCTTATGTCTAGCCACCACCTGGGGAGGGCTTGGGGATGTTGGATTAATGGTTGATATCTTGTACACGCCTGCTGTCTGTCATCACGTAAGAACTACTCCAGAGCTCGTCTTCCAACACATACCACTCTATAGCAGCCATCAACAAATACAGCTGACTTCCCAGTCAGTCAGGGAAACAAACAGTCACAGACTTCGCACAGCACAGTATACTATAGCTTCGCTTTGCTTTGCTTTGAACTCTTTTGAATTTCGATCTCTCATCTCTCTCTCTCTCACACACACACATATCTCATCTCTCCATCCATGACGGTATCCTTCTCTCTCTCTCATCACGGGGCCTTCCTTGCCTTAGGCCAAACAAACATCTATCCCTTTCCTTTCATTTGTAGTAGTACCTCGTTGTGGTTCCTTTCCTTCCATCCTTCCCCTCCCATAACCTCCTCATCCTCACACACCAACCAGCTAGCCCATGGCGTCCCGCCGACCATCAGTCAGTCAGCACGAACACAACAAAAGGCTTAGTTAGACCCCCGTCGTTAGGGAAGATTCGCTTCCTTCCTCACAAAAAGCCGGTTGGTTGAATGGTCAGTCGGTCGGTCGGGTCGGGTCCGGTCAGTCCATCATGAGACGGGCCTCTTATGCTATCCTGCTGCCTTATCCTCCTCTCCCTCCCAACATCCTCCCAAGAATGCTCGCCCGCCAAAAAATAAAAACAAGACACCACAAATCGGATAGAATAAAAAACACAAGTTGGGTAATGATAAATAAAAAACCAAATAACAACACACATAAAAAAAGGGGCAGTAAAAAGCTAAAGAGAAACCCTAAATATCTCTCATAGAAGGGGAAATAAGAAGAAAAAATAAAAAGACCGTTCAACGCCATAGCTTTTTTCCACCAATTAGGAAAAGGAAAAGAGACAGAAAAATAAATAGCCCTCATATAGACATGGTCCATCATCATGAGTTGCTTGCGCTTTCGTCAAGGCCAGGTGACAGATTTTATATGGAAGGTCAAGGGAAAAGAGAAGAAGATATCGAAAGTTGGTAGTTGAACCGCCTGCTCGAGTAGCGAATGTCGGTTGCACTGGGGGGAGGCTGCGGTCCCCAGCTACTAAGCAATAAAGCTCGTCGAAGGCTTTGACAGACGGATGGATGGACAGGTTTGATATGGTGTTTTTTCTTTCTTTCTTCCCTTGAACTATGGTCTAGTAAAAGTTTCGGAAAAAGAAAAAAAACCAAAACCAAAACCACCACTGCAGTGCAGGCGAACAGTGTGCAAGGGGCCATCGACAGATGCGTTGTGTGTGGTATAATGTTTCCCGAGCGTAGAAAATCCGCCAGAGAAGAGCCAAAAACCGAAGCCGTACGTACGCCCATCATCGTTGAATGCGGAAAACGTGGCCAGCTAGCTGGAGGGCCAAAAAAAAAAAAAACACCACGAAAGCTGGCTTTTTTGGGGTATCCAGATAGGGGAAGGAAGGTGTCGAGGAAAATCATCATCAACCAGACTCAGACTTGCTCCACGTACAACAGCAGCTTCTCGTTGCGCTCCAACGCAGCGTCGAGGTCGTTGTTGCTGATCATGGGGAGCTTGTCCTGTGTCTGCTCGTCCTTGTAGGATATGTCGATGGTCTCGCCCGACGGGATCTTGAGCCGGTCACGGACCTTGTCGTACAGGTCGCGGTACTGGATGTCCGTCGGTACGCGGATGGCAATGAGGTCGCCGTTGTAGCTCAGCTTGATCTTCATCGCTGCTTGCTGGTTCATTGATGCCTGTGATTGTGATAGTGATGATGACTGGCGAGGCATGCCGTTGGGTCCCCGCTGGGATGCGGCCGAAAGGGAGTATCCGTGGCCGTTCAGGTTGTTTGCTGACGACTGCTGCGATACCCCGTCCGGCGGTGTGCCTTGCGAAGAATGCTGAGAACCGCCTGAAAGTCGGTATTCATCGCCTCCATTATTCGGGTCGATCTCGTAGTCACCCTCCCTTGGCGCAAAGAACTGCTTGACCAGGTTGCACCTCGAGATGTATTGTGGCTGGTCCAGGAGGTTCTTGACGTACGCATCCAGGTTGTGAAGTCGGCCCTCCGTGATCGCGTCGGTCACGTAATTAACGGGACCTGGCATGTAGGGAAGTGATCGTTTTTGCGTGCCAGTGTTGCCTGCCTCGGCCGGGAACTCCGTGAGCAGAGCAATCTGGAAGTCGTAGAAGTCTTCGTAGTATCGAGAAAGCTCCCAGTGCCGACCGTCCTCCAGCGCAGCTTCAATGACAAACCAATATTTGTCTTCGGCAAAGCAGTAGCGGGGGATGCGAGCAGATAAGGGAGCGTATAATTGCGAGCCGGGGCTTGATTGTTGGGGGGCTGCTTGCATCGGCTGACTCTGAGTGTTCCGTTGGGAATTGTACCCAGGCTGTTTTCAAAGGGGTTAGCAATGCTGGCTGGCGGCTGTGATGGAAGGGGGAAACGGGACGTTACTCACGCTGCTCTGAAGCTGTTGGCTTGTTCGGCCACTGCCCCCCTGAAGGCTCATGCGCTCCATGCCTTGTTCGAGACCCTGCGGGATTGGTGCGCCCGAGGCATCAAACTTGCCCAACGTGATGCTACTGTTCTTGTAATCCGCCGCCATCTTCTTCCACTCTTCAACCCTTGGTATCCCTGCCCTCTTGATGGCCCCCTGAGGGTCTGGGACTGGTGTGTTGGATGCCATATCGCGGATTTCGATAAAAGAGACCGGGATCAGTCCTGGACCGCCCAGTCTCCCTATTGGTTTCGCCACAAACCATTCCGGGTTTGATTGCGCAATGACGATGATGGCCTCACCGGCCTTGGCCTCCAGCTCGTCGGCCCTCTCGGCCTGGAAGTCGTACATAACAATACCGTAAACCATTGCGCCAGACTTCCCTGACATCTTAGAGTTACGCTGGCTCACTGCGGGGGTCGGCGTCACGCTTGAGGCAGACGTCTCGGCGTAACCAGAATCGTGGTCGGGGTTCTTGGTGGCGATGGGCGATGTTCGGCTCGTATCGGATTGGGCACTGTCGCGTTCTGTGCGGCCGAGGGCCTTGAAATAGCTTACAGGCACGAGACCTCGGGCGTCGGGTAAAGCAGGGTTGCAGGCTTCGTACCAGTCGCTGTCGTTTTCTCGACTGATGACATGGAAAAAGTCTCCGCGCGAAAAGCTGAGCTCTTGGCTAGTTCGAGCGTCGTAATCATAAAGCGCCCGAATAACCTGCGAGATTTGTCTCGGGCGTCAGCGGGTACCCTAAATGCAGGGGGCAGAGGGCGCCACCGAGGCAAAGCGGGGGTGTTTGAAGGAGTGACTCGGCTCCCCTAAGCGCCCTGGAGGAGACCTGGACACATGGAGTGCGAAATAGAGGGATTGGGTGAGGGAGCCAAAGAACAGCCTTGTTGGAAGACCACCAGTGATGATTTCCGAAAGGGCGGGTTTTACGTACCTTTTTGGGAGGAACTATTGCGACAGCGGACTTTGGGGCGATTGAGACCTGTGGTTTTCCATCCTTCTCCCCACCCTTGATCGACCGACGGAGAGCCTTTAGAACGCGCATTATGTCAGTTTGTTATGTTCGATTGTTCAGCGATATATGTGACAGCCTTGCGTGGGTTGCTGGGGGTTCATCTGATGTCTCTTTGCATGCCGGGTAGTGGGATCATGAGCGCATGGGCGCTCAATGAGGGGCGCAGCGACAGTAAAGAAGCGGCATCCAGAACCACGGCTTTCTGTAACCCATCAATGCACGGGGGAATGGCGATGCGAAGAGAATCATCCAGAAGAAGGGGGATGGAGAGGTTGTTTGGATGTTTAGGTTTTGGGGGGGGGGGCAGCGCAGTGGCATGGCTGGTGGACGAACCTTCATTGTGTCGCTGTAACTCTCTTGCCTATGTTCAGGCGGATCCTATTCCGAGTGGGTTGTAGTTACTCAGGGTGGCCTCTTCGCCTTCTCTCCTCTTTCTTCCTTCTCCCTTTTTCGGAGAACCAAATCCTAGGACAGCCAATGAACCAGGAGGAACTAATTTGAGGTTACGCCAGGTCTGCTCAGACGCTGTTGCCGTCGGGAAGCTGTGTGAATCAGTGCGACGGTAACGTTGTTGGAAGGAGCACCAGCAGCGTAAAGCGGGACCCAGTGGATTGCAGGCCGGCGAGGCGCGACGGTTGCGCAAAAGAGAGCGAGAGCGGGAGAGAGAGAGGGAGGGAGATAGGGAGCGTATCCAACGATCGTGAGGGGAGCACTTTGGTGGTAACCTTTGGGGGGGAAAGGTACTACAGGCTAGGCCGGAGGGAGAGTAGTAGATGATATGGCGCGTGGTGGTTAATTGTTGACGACCCCGGAAGAGTGTTTTAGTGTTTCGGGCGCAGTTCGAGGTATCCAAGAAAATGAACGATGTCGTCACTCCGAGAAAGAGTCATGCAAAAAAAAAGACAAGGCCCGGATTGTTGATACGTCTGTTTCAGTCGGGGGGGGGTGTATCGACCAAGTACAGGAGCAACGGTTCGTGGGGGTGATTTCGTTTCTCTGCCTAGGGACGGACGGACGAGACGTTGAAGAAAGGAAAGGAAAAAAAAGATGATGATGATGTAGAAAATAGAAGGGAAAAAAAAGACGACAACGGTCTGGCCCCTTCGGAAAAAAACGTTGGAAATCCCTTAGCCCTGCCGTTCTTGTGTAGTGTATTGCGTTTCTTTATCAAACGTTTAGCAGCCGATGGCAAGGCGATCCCTCCTCCTCTTCTTTGTCCCGCGGCTTCTTTCCCGCTAGTCACAAGCAAGAACCCTTCAAGGGGACCCTCTGAACCAGTATTGGCCCGTGCTATCAATCAACCAAAGTAGTAATAGTGCCTTTGCCTTTGCCTTTGCCGTTGAGTGATCTGTGATGAGAGAGGCGAGGCGATCCGACACACGAGGCAAGAAGAGACGGGGGGGTGGGAAGGGAGGGGGGCCAGAGCAGGCAGGTCCTAGCTGTAGTAGCTGTAGTTGTAGTTGTGGTGGTAGTAAGTAGTTTAATTTGTCGCGTCCCTCGAAGGCGTGAGTGGATCGGACGGGGGTTTGTGATTGTCGATTGTCGATTGTCGTCGACGTTGCGACAAGAAAGTGGCGTTGCGAGGAATTCGAGAGATAGGATGGGCAAGCCTAATAATAACCCAGACAGAAGATGAAAGAGAAGTAGAGTAGAGCAGTACAGTACAGTGCAGTGCAAGAGCAGAGGCAGTGCAAGATCAAGAGCGAAAAGGGGTGCAGCGAGGTCAACGGGCAAAAAGGAAGAGATTAGCGCCCAGTTTTATGTGAGTGTTTTGGTTGTGTGTGTGTGAGTGTGTGTGTGTGAGTTGAGGTGTGAGGAGTATGAGTAGTATGAATGTGGTGTGGTGTGTCAGTGTGTCAGTGTGAGTGCTGCTGCTGCTGCTGAACCTAAACCTAAACCTGAACCTGGACCTGCATGGGCTGGCTGCTGGCTTGGCTTGTTCTCCGACTCCTTCGACTCGATTCGATTCGCACTTTCCATGCGCGATCAGCAGATAGAGAGAGGGTCAGTGAGCTACATACACTACAAGGGCCGTACCAACAATATGGGCTGCTGTATGGATGGAGAGAGGGAGCTGGGGGAGAAGGCTTGAGGAGGAGGAGGAGGAGGAAGAGAGCGGGGGGGGGCGCCACACCAGACGGAACGCACGCACTCCTCGAGCCATTAGAGAGAGAGAGAGAGGCGTGGAGGGGCTCGTTTTTTTCCCTCCCGATGGGACGGTAATGCGTGAATGGTGAGTAACAAGGATCAGCTTGAACAGGGGGGGGGCAAAGGGTGGATGGTTTAACCTGGCTTGGTACCAACATGCCTACATGTACCACGTTCTTTTTCGTCTCATAGAAAATAAAAAAGATAAAGAAGCACCACCTAAAAAGAAATAAACTCCGGTCTCCATATCTCCATACCTAACCTAGGTACTGTACTGTGTACACTACGGATTACAGCCCTCTGAACACTTTGTGAGTCCACCTGGGCATCCACAGTCGATACCTAATAAGAACCACCTAGTATCATAGTAGCAGTAGAGGTAGAGCCTCGATGGTATTTTGAGATTTGAGATGCAACCAAGCTACTCCGTAATAATACTAGGTCCAAATGTTATTTATTGTACATACAGTAACACTACATACTTAGTCACATACCCCGTACATGCGTACATACATACTTACATACATACATACATACTGTAAAGTATACATAGGACTGGGGATCCGCCACGGAAGGATCATCGATCATTGAAAGGGTTGCTACTGTGGGTTATCTCATCAATCTTGACGCCCGCCGGCATTGAACGTCATCTCACGGTTACGGCCGTGCCCGGCCCACTTCATACTTTTTGTCTGCTCGTGCTGTACTATGTACCTCTTGTTTTGGTCGACCGTCTGGGCTTGTTGTTTGAGTTTGAAGAATGGATGGTGTTGGTAGAGTTGGGTAAGCAACAATGATTATGTTATCATCAGCATCATCAACAATCCATCCCTCTCTCTGATACTATTCCAGGAAACAAGGGGGGCCGAGACACATGGCGGCCGATGAAGTGGGCCACACACATAAACACACACACACACACACCCATGAACGGGCCATGAGGCGTTGCGACTGAGCCTCCTCTATATTAATACCTCCACAGACCCTCCCCGACTTACAACTGCATACCCAAGTTACCTAGTAGGCTCTACCTAGTGCTTTACTTAAAGGAACTGGCTCTGCTACTTTTTGGTGAGCCTATTTTTCCCACAGGGAACGGACTGTTCGGAAGAGATGATTTTATCACATCATATAGCCCCAGGAATAAGAGACCGGGGCGGATGGCCGGGCGAGCAGGGAGAATCCCCCGTCCGGGCCGGTCCCCACAACGGCATCACGATTCCTTTTTTGGGCTCAAGTCCGCCCGCTCCTTGGTCGCTCGTCGATCCGGCATATTATAATCCCGCAATTTCGCTGCCAAAATTCCGCAGCGCCGGACTCTCGAGACCTTTTTTTTTTTTGTTTTGGTTCTCCACACGTTCCCTCTCAACTCAAAACAAGGGAGAGGGATATTATATATTCGTCTGCATACCATCTTGGCAATGGTGGGAAGTATGTACCTATGTATGGCAGTGAGATGTTTCCTGGTATTTCCTACTCTAGTGTTTTCTAGTGTATGTATACTACACTAGTATACTAACTAGGCGGCAAAGGAGTGGGTGTGAGAGCAATGCATGCCGCCGATCATCTCAACGGTCTGTGCATTAATGGCTGGTCTGACTGGTTGTGTAATTACGGGTTACAGATCTTTGGGCATCTTTGTATCCGCAATATTGTGACATCCATGGATTGCCTCACATCCTAAGCTCCGAAGTAATAACCATCTACATGCGAAAAACTTCCAACATCCAAAAAATGCCCCTCATCAATCCATCAATCCAAATCAATCCATCAATACTCTCGGACTTTCGGAGCAATCCCCCCGTCAGTCGCATCCAGCTGGTTGGTACAGTATTGTATACACGGATCACATTCAATGTTTTATTATGCATCATGCCGGGGGATTTGACAGCCCAGCACCAGTTGGCCCTATCTAAGTACCAGGTATGTTACAGAGCTAGAGGGGGCCTAAGAAGTATGGATCCCGTATACTTCAGGAGTACGTACCCAGCTCAAACCATGTGGCTTGTGTAGGTGTGGACAATTCCGAGGTCTCGGACACTTGACTCGGGCTGCTGCTGTCCCTGGTAGGTATTTTATGCTTCAAACCTTAGCTCCTGGTTTTTTCTCTTGTCCCATGCAGAAGAAGAGGCGGGGGAGCGTGGGATTCTAACGTGGCAGCCCAGATCTTGGAACTAGTTTGTCCGATCTCCTGGGCACACGTCGACGACAGGGGTTGGGGGGGGGGAGGAGGGAGGATGGGGACTTTGACAGCTGCCCTCCTTTCTGCTCCCCCTCCTCCACCCTCTCTCTCACACGACACTAGTGTGTCGTGAAGGTCCCTCCCTCCTCTCTTCACGCAACGTACATATCTAGGTACGTGCGTGCATACATACATATGACAGCGACGGGCCTAGAACGACCTGCATATGAGATGCAGGTCCGGGAGGGAGCAAGCAGCTAGCTAGCACCCCACACAGCCTATGGGCTACCTACTGTAGGTACTACAACTGTACTATACACCACTACTGTAATGTACATGGCCACAGCGCGCGGCAGCCTGCATATGATCCGTACCTAGGTATGACGGCGTTCAGTTCCCCCCCGGATACGAAGAAGGAAGGGGAAGAAGGGATGAAAGAATGAATGAATGAATGGTTGAATGAATGAAAGGAGAATTGGGGATCCAATCCCACAGCACAGAAGGAATACGGAAATCGTATCATGGGGTGACATGACATGGTCAACTTAACTTTCCCGGCCATCTACCTAGGTTAGGTACTCAAGTAGGCATATACAAACAAACTTACGAGCCATCACCAGAGTCAATCAGACCCAGCACACGTCTCATCTCCCGATAGCCTTCAGGCTGATCATAAGCCACCGGTACACAATACCTAGGTATTGTGAAATATCCAATAACCTTTGGGAAAGGACAAGTGGACACACGGACTGGTCATTCGCAGAGAGCATTTGAGGACCTTCTTTTCCCTAAGCGCTCGGTTGGATATGCTAGGGACCAACAAAGGAAAAACAAAATAAACAAAATAAAACAAAACACAAGATAAAAAAGCCCGATTCGCTTTGCGCGCACCACGTTTTCTCGCTTTCGGGCCTTCAAATCAGCTTCTGTCTTGGATTTTTCCTTACCCCCTCTCTCTCCACCTCGCTTGATGAGATTGACGATTATCGATTATCGTCCCACTGCTTTTTTATTTTTCTTACGGCCTCTTTTTTTTTTTTTTTCTCCTTCCCTTTCCTGCAGGGTATTTCAGGAATACGATCTCGATGGGGTTTTTTTCTTTGCGTGGGGCTGAACTGGCGCCCCAGGTGCCCCCCTTCATTGTGACAGCTCGGGCTGCCGGGGCACGAAAATTGGTCGCCCCGTCCGTCTCGGACCTGCAGCTTTTTACATGCCTACTTTTGGGTTGCTTTGCTTCGCTTGCCCTGCATCGAGAGCTGAAGGGACGTCCCTTTGTGTACATACACTGGGGTAAGTAAAGTAGCTTCTGATGACAAAGTATATTAGTGTGTACAACGGATGCTCACATACGTTCTTGGTACACACATATATAGGTATGTAGTCGTCTTGCGCAACCATCCCTACCCTACCTACGCACATATCGATCCATGGACTGTACTACATGTATATATGTATTTATATATGTATGTATGTATTGTATGTACAAAATCAAATGATCTCCGTCCTGCCATGCATGCCACACATGCATGGAATTTTCCCCCATCGTCATCCATCTCACATCACTCACACTCTCAGTCTCTCTCTCTCTCTCTCAGTCACTCAGTCATCCACAGGGGGGGGGGCGATCACAGGGTCTCCGATGAAGTCTCAGGTAAATTGAACCGGCTCCATCGGCGCCCCGGGGCCACCACCCCATCTGGGATGCAACATCCTGTGCCCGTTGGGCCGAGACCTGCCTCCCATCCCCGACCCCTGGTTCTACACGTAAAAGAGAAGAAGGAAGAGAAAAAAAAAATGTCACGACATACATACATGGCTTTTGCATGGGGCGGGGCCTGCAATGCCCGCCATCCGGAGCCAGAGAGTCCATAGAGCCCCACGTCTACTTTTATACTTTTCTTCTTTTCGGTTTGCCTTACTCTATTCTTTGTTTTTCTGATCTGATTCTCCACTTTCGCTCCTTCGTCATTGTTGCGGGCTACCGACGACGACCATGTTCTGGATGTTTGGGATCTGGAGGAGACTCGATATATCCGCATTGCATGTGTGTCCCGAGTCTCTAGAAGAATATGGAAAGAGATCCTCTTCGTTCGGCGTCGTACTGTAGGATTTGGTCTAAGTCGTCCTGCGGGAATTTGGATTTTGAAACTTGCATGTGGACAGAAAGGACGGGGGGAGGGCCGCCCACCAACACCACCTACCCACCCACCCTCGCTCTCCCCTTTTTATCGAAGAGAGAAAAAAAAAAAAAGAAGACAAAAAGAAAACATCTGAAACAGTGACGGCTGTCCGGGGCCCCATCTTTGGTCAGATTGGGGGTTTGGCGTCATCAACAACCCTTTATTAAACAAACTTCTTCATATGATACACTACGGTAGGTACCTGGGTACCGGTACTGAGCATCGGCACCCAAATTGGAAGCGGAAGTTAATGCGGATACAACAAGTGTCACTGTACCTACTTAGTTATTTAACCGGGGCTTGCCACGTTTCTTTGACGACACACCTTGGGAAACTCACATGGGCGGGCCTTAAGGTGAGCCCCAAGACTGATATAAGCGTCGACTGTCATCCCTGTCCCTCGTGGTCTGGCA
>LKEA01000012.1:585711-617438 GCA_003795315.1 Cytospora schulzeri | reverse complement strand
CCCAATTGATACAAACACGATCATGATACCCAGGTGAGGGAAGAAAGAGAAGAAGAAAAAAAGACCGGTGTGTGGTAGTTCGTACAGGTCCCCCCCCTCTCCCCACCCACCTCCCCAGGGGGGAGGGGAGCGGGGGGACTGTTCTGTCGATCACTGGATGGGGCACTTTGCGAAAGGGAAAAGGGAGGAAGCAAGGGAAGGGGAGGAGGGGCCACAATACTGTACATATGAATTGCATTGTCGCGCGGCGTTTAGGGGGGGAAAAGGAGAGAGGGGGGGAGGGATCCATTAGCCATGGCTAGGACACACAAGATACACGGAGTATGAATACACTTCCAATACCACACTTTTTAACTATCAATCATCCGGGACGTCTCAACGTCTCATTTTCTCACTCAATATGCTAAAGTGATTGCGACACAGTAGTTGCCATTGATGATGTATTATAGCCAATCACCCTATAACAACAAAAACAGCGATGCAATGCGAGAGAACAAAACGTAGTGGTATCTCATTTGGCTTTGGGCTCATTTCTAATTACTCGATCGAGAATGCAGTCTCTCAAAAACGCTATGCTATGCTATGTGTGCCATGCCATGCAATCAGTATGCGCGTTCCCCTTCATGCCCCCCAATAACCCGAGAACTAAAACTAAACGCCACTCTCACTTAAAGTAAGAAAAAGAACAACACTCCTTTTTTCCACTGAAGAACCGGGTATAAAGAAAAGACTAATGATGATGAAAACGCCGTTGCCTTTATGCAAAAACGCAAGGATGCAAAAAACAGAGCCAATGAAAGGTCAAAACCTCCAACAACGACAACACAACAATCAATCACAACTGGATGAGATCGAGCTCCGAAAAGTCCGGAGGAGCCCGCCCGTACACGGCGCGGCACTTGGAGTCCAGCGCCGTGCCCTCGTTGCTGATCCAGATGTGCTCGCTGTACTCGTTGGTGCGCCTGACCTCGTCGTCCGACACCCCCAGGTCGTCCCGCGGGATCCACACCACGGGCCGCCTCGCCCGGATGGCAGAGTGCGTGAAGGCCTTCTTGACGAGCTGGTCGCGCTCCTCGGGCGTGAGGTCCTCGATTTCGTCCGCGAACCCCCCGTACAGCGCCTCCCCTATCGCGCGCTGCGCCTCGAGCTCCTTGTCCCGGCGCTGCCTCCGGTACTCCGCCGCCGTCTTGAGGTTGTCCTCCGCCCGGCCCAGGGTGGCGTGCTTGACATTATTACCGCTCTGCACCGCCCACGTCCCGGCGTTCTTCAGGGTCGATACCGGGTTCACAAGCTTCCTGCGGAGGCTGCCTCCACCCGAGGACATGTTCTTGCGGTGTGACTTTGGCGAATGATCTTGTTTTTCAGGCGATTGAGGCGACTTTGCCCCGGCCCCCCCAAGATCCTGCATCTCGATGTCCTCCTTAGCCTCATCGAAGCTCTTGGTGCTGCGGAGAGTGGCAGCCTCGTCGTCTTCGTCCGTGATCAATCCCAAGCGCCGGTCTTGGGCTCTCTGGAAAGCTCGGTCTCTCAGAACGGCCTCGTCCTCGAACGTGATTGGCAGATAACGCGTCAATGGGTCGAACTCCTTGTTCAACATGATCTGGTAGAGGACTGTGAAGCAAATTGCGATGATCATGATAATGGCCATCGGATAGCACTCTTTCGCATCAATCAGGAAAAGGCCAATCAGGCAGAGCTCCATCACGTAAAGCCCAGTAAATGTCTGGTTAAGCGCCCTGGGGTACAAGACACCGCCCGTGTCCGTCCTGAAACGGGTGACGTACAGCATGTTGTAACGGTGGGCACACCAAAGCATGCCAAAATTGATGATGGCAAACACCGACATGAGAGGTGCGATGACTGAGAAAATCAGAGCAATGCAGGCGAAATTAGTATAGACTGGGAAGAATGAGCCCCACTTCACAGAAGGAAGCCTGATCTGCCGGTTGAACTTCGCGCGTGCAGTATTATCGAGAAATCGAGAGAGGAGATACCATGTGGCCTATGTATAGTCTTGTTAGTACCCAGGCTTTACCTATGTGAGAAGATGTTCTTGACGTACCAGTGACGCTATTTGCAAGAGTGTTCCGGAGCTCACGGATGCGCCCTGCAAAACCAAGTACGAGAAAAAGTAGTTGGAAGAGTTGGGGAGGTTCTCGGCAAGTATGGTCGGTAAAGCCTCGGGGGAGTTGGCCAGCCTAACAATAGTGTTTATGGCCCCTGTCGCGATCGAGACAACCAAAGTGACTTGTACAAACAGGACTGCGAGGGTCAGTGGAAGGTTATATTGGGAATTGTGATGTCGATGTGACTTACAGAAGAAGTAGTATGTCTGGACCCACTCCGCCTTGGACGACCCTGTTTTGACCCCTTGGAAATCCGCAACCATGTTCAGGATAACGGGCACGAGGGCGACCAGGGCACCGAGTATAACTTGTGGCAGCACACCCGCAGCAAGCTTGACAAACCTGTACACATTGCTGTTTGATTTGAGGAAGCTTAGCCATGGGTAGTGCTGGATCAACGTGTCAATCGACGAGAGCGAGGCTGAGAAGGCCACAGGGAACGTCCACAAGATGACCATGCCAAAGACAAAGCCGGAGCCCACTAGAATCCGGCCCCATTGCATCCACCAGGACATGGCCATGTTGTCCCAAATGACATCATCCGGGGATATCTCGACAACTCTTGGTGCCATTTGCTTGGGTACATGATGGATCGTGCTTTGGCAGGCCATGTGGGCCGCGACCTGGTTGTGGAATTGGATGAAGGCGGATGTCATAATAGGGAACCGTTCCGAGTGATTCTGGTCTTCCTCGATTTCCAAATTCAAACGAGCGAGCTCCTTCCTGCACCAATAGATGGTATCGACCTTCGTGTGGATGAACGGGAGACCCGGCAGCCAGCCGGGAGTGAACTCGAAGTGAGGAAGCCTGTGGTGCGGACGGTCTTTCTCCTTCAGCCACTTTGCCCATTCGGGGCCTTCTCGCTCCTGGTAGTCCTCTTCCTGGCCAGGGTTTACAAATGGAGGATAATTGAACGTGGCCTCTCCATCGTACATAAATGGGATGTGCTGTTTGATCTTTGTCCATAGTGATTTTTGTTCACCAAATGGATACTCATTCTCCTCGGAGCCTTGAGGCACGGGTGATGCGTATCCTCCTGAGGGAGGCTTCCAGAACTCATACCACTTTGTCCGCTCCTTGACGTACATATCCTCATCATTCTCCAGCTTGCGAACCGTGTTGCCGAAGTTTTTCGGTTGAAGTTCCTGCTGCATAGACTCCTTGGAGGCGTAAGACTCTGACGGCGCCAAGCTACGGTCCGAGGCAAATGATTGCTTGGGTTTCTCGCCATCACCACCGAGAGTTGGCACCTGGCGGTCTGTAGGTCTCTCGCCTTCAAGTATCTGTACCCGGCGGTCCGCAGGTCTCTCGCGTTCAGAGAGTATTTGCACACGCCGATCTGTAGGTTTTTCGATTGCTCTGGCCTGCGAATGCGCGGATGACGGTCCAGGTTGGATCTTGGCGAACTCGAAGCCGCCGTTCATTTCCCGTTCCAGCTCATCGTCGACGCCGTGTCCAAGAGACTGAAGCCCTCCCACAAAACCTTGACCAGCCTTGTTCAGCACGTTTGCGCCGTCTCTGAGTCCTTGCCCGACCTTGTATAGGCCGCCATCCAGAACAGTCGCGGCGAATATGTTGCGCTGGCCAGAACGGTCGTGCTCGTGCTCGTGAGCGTGAGGGTGAATCTGGTCAGTCTCTGTGCCTTCCGCTGCCTGATTCGCATTATGCGGAACCGCTTCGTGTTCGCCATAGCTGATACCTTCAGCGGCCTCAGCTCTACGCAGAGCTTCCTCATCTTCTTGCTTCTTCCGCTTGGCTCTCTCCGCCTTGGTTGGTTGTTTAGCCCGGAGCTCCATTCGCGTCTTCTTTTCTTCTTGCTCGCGCATCTTGATCTGCCTCTTCTTGCAGTCGCGGATCAAATCGCTCTCGGCTCCCTCGAGTTGGTGGTGGATCTCGTTTCTCTTCTTGATTTTGTCAAGGAGGGCGGTGAAGTCGCGTGTCAGCCAGATATTCTTAATACCTCCGGGAAACACGTCAAACAAGCCGCGCAAGGCGTCCTCGGTAAGCCACTTTTCCGGGATGGAGGAGACAAGAACGGTGTTGGCCGAGGCCCTGAGTCGGTGCTCTGCACTGGTCAACCAATCCTGTCGGACTTTTGTGTAAACGCGCATTTCGGTGAAGATAACGATGCAAACCCAAACGATGACAAGGAGGGCCAGCATGAGATGAGCCCAACGGCGGTCGTAGTTTTGGGGTTTAACGTTGCTCCATGAGAGGGTACTCAGTCCCACAACTGTGCTGTTGCCATCAATGGTGCTGTTTGTCCAGAGGTTTTGGCCGACGCCGCCGATGTAATTCACGGGCAGCAGTATGGGCAAGATGATACAGGCGAGAGGGATGAACATGACAAGGAGGGCCTTCAGGTATCTCATGAAAAAATAGGCGTCGAGACCGCACTTCTTGATGACATCTCTGTCATTATAGCTCATGATAGCACGTACAAGTGCCCATGGACTAGCAGGTGGCGGATCGCTGCGAGTGTAGGAATTAGTCACAATGTTCGACAAGACAAAGTAACACAAATCAGGTAGAATAAAGTGAAAGCCATGAACAAGAGGGGGGGGGGACGGGGATGGGGACGGTTTACTTACGTCCGCTCCCGTTCTGGGACCAAGAATGTTTTTGGTTTATAGATTCTTGCAAGTTTGTTCCTCAGCAATAGGAAGAATGAAACTTGAACCACAGCTACAGCAATAGAGACACCTATGGATGCGAGAAAGGTCTCCAAGCCCTGACCAGCATACGACTGGGCAGTGCCAGCGTTGGCGTCGGTAGAATTGACCGTGATAGCCATTTTGGGAGGGCACGCTATATGGTCCGAGATATGGTTTCAATGTCCGCCTGCCGAGGCAGTGGAGGCAGTAGCCCTAGAGTGGTGTCTGTTGTCAAGGTTTCGGTATGGAGTCGATCATGGACAATTGGATTGTGTATCGGATTTTGGAAGTCGGAGTCGGAGTCAAGAGTCGTGGGGATTAGTTTTAATGGTTAAGTGAAAAGCAACATTGTCGGATGCTCGGTTTGAGATTGTTGATGGTGATCGGCCCCCTTGAACACCTTAAGTCAAGCTGTTAGTCACTCGGTTATCGTCCAATATTGCAGGGCGTATCGGGTGTTCCTGGTGGCCTCACGGTGCGGACAAAGCACAAAGCCAGGGAGGGTTGGACTGTTTTTTTGTTGCATTGTAACGTACCGTGCCGTGGTCAAAGCGTGGGGAGCAAAAACAGTACTGTACTAGGCTCGAGCGGCAACTCCCTTGAGATGAACAAAGGATTATTTAGACTGGAGAAGCAGAACAATAGAAAGAGACTCTTGGTTCGGTAGGTAGTGTATACCGTACACAGTAGCAAGAAAGACCGTGTTTGGGATGAAGAGAAGGGGGGAGGAGGAGGAAAAGAAGGAAAAGAAGGAGAATGCAGACAGTAGAAGGCAGAAAAGCGGTGATGATGTTGTTTGAATTCCAGGTTTCTAGTTCTTGGCCGACGACTTGGTTGGTGGCATGTAAAGAGGAATGACAAAACATATGCACTCTACATAGTACTCTATACAGTGTATTGTATTGACTGACGGTGACGATTGACCATGATTGGTGAATTGGGAAATCTCGTGGCTTCTCGCTGCAGTTCTGTGACATCAGCGGCTAGCGGAGAGACCCCCTAATGCAGTTGGTTGATCCGGCAGTCACTGGTCTGGGACCCAGCGACCAGCGACCAGGGCCTAGACTAGCCTGGCAAGCCCTGGCAAAACCCTGGCATTGCCCTGGCACGCCCTGTACCTTCCCAACATGCAGATATGCTAGAGTAGAGTAATCCTGTTATTGTTGCACAACGGCTCCTGTTGATTGGCCGTGGCCTTAAGCGACACATTAACCTTTCTGCGGCAAGACCCTGAGAATCGATACTTCTGATCCAACCGTTTCATTTCGTTGACGACCACATGAGAACCTTGGAAGTTTGGAAGTTTCCAAGTTTGTTGTGACACACACATACTATGGTAGACACATACACACACACACACACATCCATCCATCCATCTCTTGCTTGGCCAGGCCACGTCAAGGCCGATTACCATTCCATACTAGGTATTTACCCACTCAGCACCCTGCTTCACTACAGTAAGTACCTAGGTAGGGAGCAACAGACGCAGCTCTGTGGATGGACGCATCACGACGGTGACTGATTATTAGTATGTGTCTGCCTACACAGTAGGGGTTGTCACGCTCGTTGAGTCAATCAATCAATCAACCGATCAATCGATCAGTCAAATGAATTTCGCTTGCACGGAGTACGGCAGGCCAACAAACGAAATAAGGCTGAGATGAGGATGGATAAACATGTGCCACTGTGCCGCTCCTCATTATCCACCCGCCCTACAAAAAGCCCCTGTTTACTAGCACAGTTGACCCGTGGACTCTACATATTGTACAAATCAGATCACTTGCCAGACTTAAACGGTTGGAGACACGCCATCGGCAGAGCCATACTGCCGGGTCTGATCGATCTCACTGTCCGATTCTTTCATGACACACGCCAGCCAGCCCCTGAAGAACCCTTCCCTCCCTCTCTCCTGAGGATGTGAAGATGGTGGACGTCCCAACATGATGCATACTCACTCAAACACACACAGACACACATCCGTGGATGGAACCATTTCATTTCCTATCAACAGCAAGCATTCCTTGGTGGGTCATATCTCGACAAGCTACAGTCTCCATATCGATGCGGATGGAGTACCTACATAAGGCCAGAGCCACCAGAAGTGTGTCGTCCACATGGCCATCCGGACAAAGGCAGGCCTCGGTTTCAGGCCATGCATGAAGCAATGCATCATGGCGGCACAACAATCCTCCAGAAATACACTCGATACACTAGATCTGTACCTACTTGAAGTATGTACCGTACTCTCTGATCGTCCCTTCAACGGCCCGGCCCCTTCCACGCGATGTGGAAACATTACGAAGCTACGCTGCTGCTGTCTCACCAATCTGTTGTGTCACCTCTCCTTCTGCAACAGCGACATCGGTGCCGACTTCTAACTGCCGAAAATGCGAATACCACGTACGGCTTGGTTTCCTTCGCAGCTCCAACATGATCGTCATCCATCCGATTAATTCTCTTCTTGCAAAATTGCTCCGATTGTGCCTGATAATCCCTGATGGAAGGCAGTGAACTACAAGTCCAGCATGAGGAGTGATCTCCAAGCTGCCTCCGAGTCTGGGGGAAAAGCGGCCCACTCTGCGACTCATTCGTCCGGCAAATTCTTTGAGTCTAACCCGCAAGTCATGCCACTCTGCTTTAGCCTTTAGGTATTTACCGTGTATAGAATTGCGAATCAACATTCCTCCAGTGACCATCTATATCTACATTATCTCTTACCTCTTGGCTACTCAAGTAGGCAGGTCGATTACGCAGGTTGATCCTTCTCGTAGAAAATACCCACAAACAGGCGCATCCATAGATATAATCTTGCCCTGTTCTTCCTGAACATTTTTCCTCTGATCTCAAATCATTTTCCATACCAGCTTTTAAGATGGGTTCGCACGCCACGGGAAACCAATTCGATCTCAAAATAGCCGTCATCGGCGCTGGTAAGGCTCACTCCATGATCTGCATAATCAACCCCCCCCTCCCCTCCCCACCACCCACCAACACCTACTCTTGCACTGCTGGTTTCATTGTGAGCATCTTAAAGTAACCATGGGTGATTCTAGGAATGGGCGGTCTGGGCTGTGCCCTCTCCCTCGCCAAAAAGGGCTTCAAGGACATCACCGTCTATGAGAACGCATCTAACCTCGGATTTGTGGGTGCCGGCATCCAGTTGGCCCCCAACATGAACCGGATCCTAGATCGTCTCGGATGCTGGCAGGAGATCTACGCCGAGGCCACAAATGTCAAGGAGACGAGTATAAGGCGTGAGTCCAATGACCTCTCCAAGGGGAGATCCCATTATCCCCAGCCGTTCTCAAAGCATGCTGACATTTACATATGAAATGCAGAGGGCAGCACAAACGAGGAGTTGACTCATGTTGAGATGCCCGACGTTGAGCAGAAATATGGCTACCCACACTGTACCGGGCACAGGTCATCTCTTGCCGGCGGTATCTACAACGGCTGCAAGAAGGAGCCCGCTATTCAGTTCAAGTTCTCGTCGCAGATCGTCAGCATTGACTCCTTTGAGCCGAGACCCACATTCACCGTCAAGCCCAGGGAGGGCGAGCCCTACCAGGTCGAGGCGGACGTCGTCCTCGCCGCCGACGGCATCAAGTCCCCGACCAGGGCCGCCATCCTCGGGCACCTGGGCGAGGCCTTCGGGGAGGAGGACACGGGCCAGGCCTGCTACCGGATCATGCTGAAGCGCGAGCAGATGGAGTACGACCCGGACATGATGGCCCTGCTGGACAGCGACTGCGTGGTGCGGTGGATCGGCGAGAAGCGCCACATCATCGCGTACCCGGTCGCCAACAAGACCATCTACAACCTGTCGAGCGCGCAGCCCGACACCAACTTCGCCAGGGGCATCTCGGCCACGTACACGACCAAGGGCTCCAAGCCGCAGATGATGAAGGTGTACGAGGACTTCTGCCCCCTCGTCCACCGCATGCTGGACCTCGTGCCCGACGGCGAGGTCTGCGAGTGGAAGCTGCGGCAGCACAAGCCCCTCTCGACCTGGAGCCACGGCTCCGTCGGCCTCCTCGGCGACGCCTGCCACCCGACGCTGCCCCACCTCTCGCAGGGCGCCGCCATGGCCATCGAGGACGGCGCCGTCCTCGCCGAGGTCCTCAGCCTCCTGCCGGACCCGCGGCCCGCCACCGTCCACAGGGCCCTCAAGGTGTACGAGGCCCTGCGCAAGGGCCGCTGCACCCTCCTCGTCGACATGGCCGCCTTCTCGGGGAGGCAGCTCCACCTGGGCGACGGCAAGGCGAGGGAGGAGCGGGACCGCCAGTTCCGCGAGCACGCCAAGGACAAGAACGGGTCCGTCCCCGACAAGTGGGCGAGCCCGGACGTCCAGAAGATGATCTACGAGCACGACTGTGTCAAGGACGCGGCGGACAACTTTGATAGGCTGTTTCAGAGTGTTTAAGTGATGTGTTACCAACGCTATGGGTGTGGCTGTGCATTAGCTGCCGTTTTTTTTTGTTTCTTCAGCAATGGCAGCCTCGGGAATGGCTTTGGGCAAATGACGCCTTTGGGGATATTCGCGCTGTGCCATACGATAGGCAGGCCCGGGTAATTTTTTACCCAACATAATGTTCAGTCCGCCAGGGGGGCGATGTAGAAGCGGTATCATGCCTGCTCTCGACCAGGCAGGAAGGAGTCAAGACTCCGAGGGCCATGTGTATCTATCATATTACATACCGGGGGTAATTTCGAATCCATGAAGTGAATAGGTATACAGCCTACGCTTGAAGCTCATCCGCCACGTTCGTGCCCACCCTCTCCCACAGTAAGCCTCTTGAAAGGGATTCAATTCTGCTTCCCGAACTGCTCTACCCACGAGTAGGCGGCACAACGTCACATATCATCAGATTCCTCATCAAACGCCATTGAGATTCAGAGGAGGAGGCGCCCCGTTCACCGTAGCCCATCCAAACGCCCAACGGACTGACTTCGGCTTCATGCGTAGCTCTCGAACGTCGCCGCCGGTCCACATCTGGTCGATACCACCTTGCGCAAGCAAATAGCCACATGGCATCGCCCGGATATTGCCGAGAAATCCCCGTTTGGGATACTATGACAGAAAGGAACCGGTGTGGCACGGCAATATAGAGACTATTGACGCTCGAGTGGTCACCTCTCTCGTCGGCTAGTGCGATATGGTGGCTGGCGCTATAATCGGTCGTGCATGGCTATGATGTTGTTGTAAGTGGCTTGTTCCAATACGTCACGTTGGACCATGTCTTTGTGGGTGTGGGTAGTCGGTTCACAGTGTTATGGGAGCGTTTTGGGGTCAAAGCCGTTTCACAATCTGCCATATGCTATAGCCTACATGGAAAGCAAGATACGGTGTCGCAGGAAAAGACCACCCAACACCACGTCCATGTAGCGCATCGCTATATCCCCGCCAAACAACACCAACCAAGAATGCAACGTTTCTCCCTTCCACCTTTCACACGCTTTCAGGAGTCTTCTCACCCCTATCCTTCTCTAAAACACCCGCCCCAGAGCCGTTGGAAGCCGCCACCACGTGCACATGCTCATCCTCCTCGGTCAGCTCTTCTAGGGTCTTCCTCTTGGTCTCCTTGATCAGCAGTGTCGAGAAGACACCCAGCAACATGAACAGGGCATAGATCTCCAGGACGTGGTTGAGCCACGGGCTGTCATTGTCCTTGGTGTGGCCGCGGGTCCGGAGGGGCGCGATGGCACCCTGGCCGATGATAGAACCGATCTTACCGGCGGCGGCGGAGATGCCGTGCGACGTGGACCGGTAGCGCGTCGGGAAGCACTCCCCGGGTACGATGAAGGTGGTCGAGTTGGGGCCGAAGTTGAAGAAGAACTGCGCCAGGACGTAGATGGCCAGCAGGCCGTTCTCGCCCAGACGGTCGTAGCCGAAGCCCATGGCGATGAAGAGGACCGTGAGGATGATGAAGCCGCCGAGCTGGATGGGCTTGCGGCCGAGGGTGTCGACCGTCGCGACGGTGACCCAGTAACCGGGGACAGCACCAGCCAGGACGATGATGAGGTTACCAATGGCTGTGTTGTAGAGAATTTGGTAGGCGTTTGCAGCGTGTTTTGTGGAGTAGCCGATAGCAGACAGAATAGTAGCGTTATTCAGTGAGAGACCGTAATAAGCGATATCAAGGAAACACCAGGACAGGGCGGTGCTGTGAACAGTTAGCTTGGTGCGTCACTCACTAACTACGAAACATGAATAGACTGCTTACCCTGCCAACAGTAGCCCGTTCTTGGGCTTAGCATAGTGGCGCATGAAGTCGGAGAAGCTGGCCTTGGGGATTCCCATGGTCTCAGTGGCATTCTTCTGGGCGGCCAGCCGGGCCACCTCGTCGACAGTAGCTTCACCTCTTTTTCCGCTAACGTAGAACTTCACATCCTCGTCGGCCCTCTCAACATCCTTCTTGACATCAAATGTATAGCGAGGAGTCCTGCACGATTGTTTCATTAGCGACCAATCCATCAAACCATCAAGAGGCTGAAAGGTGGTGTGAACTTACTCAGGAATTGTCAACCGGTAATAGAGTGCAATACAACCCGGGACAGCACCGAATCCAATCAATGTGCGCCACATCTTGTCGACCGCAACGGCACAGCCTCCAGTGCAGTCCGCCAGCGTCGCGGCGCCCTCCAGAGAGCCCTTGAAACCGAGGGTGACAAAGAGCATGACGAAGGCGGCAGCCAGCTGACCCAGTCCCTGCATGGCGAACACGGATCCCATCATGGCTCCACGCCATTTTGTGGTCGCAAACTCGGAGGTAATGATGGATGAAAGAGGGTAGTCGCCACCAATACCAATACCCATGAGGACACGCCAGAAAATTATGAGACCGACGATATCCATAGAGGGCGAGCTGCTGCTGAGGGCCTGAGCAAAAGTCGCGAAGATGATGAGTAGCAGCTCCAGACCGTACATCTTCTTACGACCGACCTAAAGAGGAGAGAGACAGAGTTAGCATGATTGATATCATCCAACACGGTCCATGGTGTAGTACTCACGATATCAGCCATGATGCCGAAGCCGAACTGGCCAATAACAGTACCAGCGCTTGTAGCCAGCTTGATCGCAGTATCGGAATTTGTGGGCATTTTTCCCACGCCAGGGTAGTAAACAACTCCCAGCATAGTTGTAAGGAGGGAGACAGCAAAGATGTCGTATGAGTCGGTGAAGAAACCGACACCGGCCACGAGAATGGCTCTCACATGGTACCAGCCAAAGGGGGCCTTGTCGATCTCGGCGAGGGCAAGACGACGCCGCTCATTGGGGTCTTGTATGTGGGCAAAGTCGTTGTGGAAGTTGTGGTAGGCAGCGTTTCCGCCCGATGTCTTGCTGACAGGGGCGGCTTGTGACTGCTGGGGCTCGGCCATGATGAATGCTGGTCTTGTCGTGGTCTGCGTATTGTAGACTATCGATCGACAACCTATACCAGTAATGACTGAGAAACGAAGTGAAGTGTAAGAGGGAAAGGGAAGTGTTGAGTCCACCGATATGACCTCGAGTGGATTGGAATGTTGATGCACACAACCTTGGAGAGAGGGAAAGCAGTCACGATTTTCTGACTGCAGTTCGAGGAGGACAGGGCTCTCAATTTAAGATGTCAGATAAAAAGCTGTTGGTCCAGAGGAAAGGTACGTATCCGCTCGTAATAGGGAAGGTGTTACATGGCAGCCCTCCTGGGCGTAAACATGCCTGCATCCAGCTGGTCGTAGAGGAGGGTATACACCACCCCACGGCCAAGGGTTCATCTTCTCGGCATAGCCTAGTCCCAGGATGAACTTGTCTGATATGCACTGTTCCGTGCATGTGTGTTGCTTGGCAGGAGCTAGAGCGGATAGACTTCACACACTTCCGGCTTCTAGACGGGCGACTAGATATCTCGATACGCTGTAGGACTTTTGTTTGTGTTACGACTCTGCATATGTATGGCATCTCGCTGGACCAATGTCCAACGCAGCCCCCATCATGTCATGCAACTCGATAAAGTGAGAGGCGCTGCCTCGCACTTCTCTTACTTCTCTCACTTCGAGTCTGCCATGCCAGTGAGAAGTAGAAAGATGAACAACACTCGTCAACTATTCCTACGTTTGCGGTAGTTTGCGCTAGTAGGCCGCAAAAACGGGAAAACTGGAGAAATCCTGTGCTTGAATCGCCTCCAATCATTTCAGACATGTGCTTCCTGAGGAAAATGGCCAGTAGTCCGTCGTCTGTCTTAGACGGACTGGCGGGTCACCATGGGGGCTCCTGTTCATGTTCCGGAAGACGCCAAGAGTGTCGACATGCGCCAAGTATAGGGCTTTTTCCCTCAGAATTGGCCGATGGCGTTGTCAAGCTCCAAGGGACCTTGAGCACGCGAGGCTTAAAGAAGGGAGAAGGACCGGTCACCCACACCAGTGACTAGTCTGGGGGCCATAATCCCCACGAATTGACATGGGTTAGCGGCCCACGTTGCAAAGTCAGGACTTGCCATTGGTCAACCGTCTTCTCAGTACCAAGGCCCCCACAATTTCTTTCAACGACATTCAATGTTTGATGCTTCTCGCCCACAGCCGTGCGAATGACAGCCACATTTGCTTCGAGACTCGAATGGATTGAAGGTTGAGTCAGTGACGGATGTTGGATGGGGGTGCCAATACTGGGCCCTTATTCGCCAAGAGCCAAGACAGAACGGGCGAATGTCCTCTCTTCGCCCGGAGCAGCACGCCCTCCTTGTCCACCAGCAGCAAGATGCAGGCTTGCATGCAGAAGCAACGTTCAATGAGCATTGACAGGAAACGTTCCCTGTAAATTCGCCGTTATTGAGAACGACCTGACAATAATTACCAGGGACCTTCGAGCCAGGTGTTCACGGCGCTTCCTCTTGCTCGCAAATTGTCGAGGCGTGTATAGCAAACATGAGCATGAGATAGGTGGCATGGAGCAGTCTGCCGTACATTGATGCAGATCCTGCTCGACGAACCATAAACGTGGAAACCCTCACGTTCCCCTGACGGTCCCAAGCTGCCGGATCGATCCAGTACTGGGTCGTCCCGCTACCACATACACTGTCCGCGCGTTAGTTCTCATCCCGCCAGCCAGGAATTGTGCTTGCAGGGTTCCTGCACGGCGTGTTTCTCGGTGGAACATTGTTCTCGAAACTTGTTACCTTCATGATCGGCCGCTGTAACCGGCAAAGTAGCATCCAGGTTTGCATGCCCGAACCACACTTTGGATCAGGTTACAGGCTTGCCGATACTGACAGTGCCATTGGCTCACAGGGGATTGTCCCAACCGGATGCATCCCACTGCCTTGGTGGGCAGATATCATGCAAAGTACGCATTGGCCGTCGCTTGGTTTCCATATGTGTGCGCAATTCTGTGCTGTTGTACTTTCCAAGAAGGAAGTCGGCAAACTGGCGACCGGTCACAATTGGCTTGCCAAGAGGATCGGCCTGCTGAAGCCAGAAATCTGGTCAAGGGTATAAAATTGGTTTTCTTTTCTTTTTCTTCGACTCCGCATTGAGCCGTCGTCGAGCTAGATTCGGGTGCCAGTGGAATCTCCGCGTTCTCCTTGGCAGAATAGGCCCGGGAAGACACGGAAAGACTTTCGATGTGGTCGCAGCAAGCTTGGTGATAAGCCTCGACGTCTGGCTGTCGCATATTTAAAGTGACCATTCCTCCGTTTCTTTCAGTCACGTTCACACTGCCCACGTGTATTGGGGGCCACGTCATCCCAGGACCCTGAGAGTGACGATGCAGTCGTCCCATTCCTCCTTGGTGATCAGACCTCAACTACCTTCTCATCCTCATCCTCAGCGTCATCTTCCAGTTCCTCGACACGTGGTCGTGCCTCCTCGACTTCATCATCCAGCATCAGAACCTGGACCAACCGCTCACAGGCGATCGTTACGCCTAGTTCCTTGACACGTAGATGAGTCTCTCGAACGAGCGGGTAGACTTTGATATTCCTCATCAGGTCTCGCCCTTCTCTCGTCGTTGTGAAAAGCATCAGGGTTTCCACATGAGTCTGAACGATACTTGGGTCACTTTCGCGCTCCTTATCCGGTGGCAACAGTTTCACCTCGGACAGCATGCCCGTCCTATCTTCCTCGTCGTATTCTTCGCTACCCGTAAGCGGCAACAAAATGTGTGGGAAGATGTTGATCTCTTCCTTGGAGAAGAACAATGCATGCGACGGCACATCAAAGGCGGCATTCTTGATTGTGCTCGCTACTCCCTTACGTCTGATGTCAGACTTGTGCTCGGTGAAAACCTTCAGCTTCGTCAATGGTATCACGCCATCGTACTCTTGCCGCTTGACGAAGTACTGTCGGACTTCAGGGTGCTTCGCCAGATCGGCAAAGAAATATGCCAAATAGTCATAATCCGCGTCCTTGTTGAAGGAGCCGTCTGCGCCCTTGACGAAAATATCGACGAGCTGATTCAGGACCTGATCATCGGATCCCAATGCTTCGGGTGCTTTCTGTTTTCGGTCCAATGTGCTCTTCAGCCCGTCCCATTTGGCCAAATTTGCCAGCAGCATCGCGAAGAAATTTGCGTTGAATTCCGAGGGGTTCTGCAGTATGCCCTTGTATCAGTACAGGGCGACCATTAAATGCTTGAGCAGCCGCAACGCAACCTCGAAATTCGAAACACTCATACGCGGGTAGTGAGTGGCGTACCGTGATTCGTGCAAAAACGACATTGAGGAACTTCTCATCTGTGGCCAAGTACTCGAGTATGTCACTTTCTGCTGCCAGGTTTACCAGTATTGTCAAGGCATGTTGGGCGATTTTCTGTTCTCAAGTTAGCATCTTACTTCATTCAGGAGACTTGGAAGATCTCACGTACTGGACGGTCTTGTACAAGAACCTTGAGGTTCTTGACTGGAGTCAACTGGTTTATTTTGAATATAGCGGGATCTGTAGTTGAGTATGGCACGAGGTTCTCAATGGCCACAGCCCGAATTTGCGGACTGGGACTGGCAATGAAGCCAACAAGCTGCGAGATGTCAGAGTTGATCCCTGTTTTGTAACAGAATTCTCACACGCACCTCTTCGAGTTCTGTAGGCATTTTCAAATGAACAGGATCAAATGCACTTTGGTACTGTATAAGTCAAGGGAGGCTCTTAGAGGGAAGCTCTTAAAGCTCTGAATTGAGTTCGAGTCTCAAGTCTCGTTGATTAGGTCATAGTACAAAAATACATGTGATTGGTGGGGTCGCAGAGCTGCGGGGCACCAAATTTCTGAGCTTATCGATAAGCCTATATAGTGGCAGAATCCATCCAAATCAGGAAGTCGGTCAGAAAAAAAGTCCAGGCCGAACCACAACCTTTCACACCCCAACGCCGTGATTTGCTTATGAATGCGCCTGACACCCTCACCATCTCTTCACTGTGTCAACGACAAATTCCATAATGCCGAAAGCATCAACAGCCATGTCAGAGCGCCAAGGGCGCCGTCACAACCCCCTGGATGCCGATATCCTCGGTGGCAGCGGCATTCTGAGGTCTGGAAAGACAGGAAAGAAGACAAAGGCAGAGAAGGATGAGGAACACTTTGTCAACCCCAAACAATCAGCCAAGATTCTGGCACTAGGCCGAGAACTCGCCGACGACGAGGAGCAACCAGAGGCCAGCGCACAACCCCAGAAGAGTGCTTTCGATGTTGACTCGAGATTCGCACCCGAAGCCGACGGAGATGCCGACGCATACGAGGATGACGAAGCATGGGGCGAAGACGACGAGGAGATCGAGCTCGACGAAGCCGAGATCTCACCCGAAGACCTTGCTATGTTCAACAAGTTCATGACTGCCGAGGAAGATCCTTTGTTGAAGCATGGCTGGGATAGGAAACCTGGCGCTGGCGAGGAGCAGCAAGGGGGAGCCAACCTGGCGGATCTGATCATGCAGAAAATCCAGGCTTTTGAGACAGCTGGAGGAGAGCAGGAAGAGATGGGTGGCATGGACGACTTTCCAGAGGAGGATCTGCCCCCAAAGGTTGTTGAGGTCTACGCAAAGTATGTTGCCTGAGTTGTGGCCTTTTCCGTCTCTCCCTGGACCTCATAAGGCTGTGATGCTGACAATTGTCATAGGTGTGGAATGATCCTGAGCAGATGGAGGAGCGGTCCCCTGCCGAAGCCAGTAAAGATCCTACCGACCGTACCCGACTGGGAGAGGATCATCGACGTCACACAACCAGAGAACTGGACTCCTAACGCCATCTTCGCCATGACCCGAATATTCTCATCCTCGAAGCCGGCGGTGGTTCAGCGCTGGCTGGAGATTGTCGTGCTGCCGAAGGTACGAGAGGATATCTACGAGACTAAGAAGCTGAACGTCCACCTTTACAACTCCCTAAAGAAGAGTCTATACAAGCCTTCGGCCTTCTTCAAGGGCGTTGTCTTCGCTCTTATCGGTTCAGGAACGTGCACAATGCGCGAGGCGCACATTGTATCCTCCGTCATGTCGCGGGTGTCTGTGCCAGTACTGCACTCCGCCGCAGGATTGAAGGGTCTGTGTGACTTGGCCGCTCAGCAAGCTTCTAATGGCGAGTCTGCTGCCAGCACAAACATCTTCATCAAGACGTTGCTCGATAAGGGACTGGCCCTGCCATACCAAGTTATCGATGCTCTGGTTTTCTTCTTCCTGCGTTTCAGGTCGATTGACCCTGCTGCAGTGAAGGAGGCCGAGGCCTTGGACAGGCCATCGGAGAACAAGATTGGACGACAACTTCCTGTGTTGTTCCACCAATGTCTTCTGAGTTTTGCGCAGAGGTACCGAAATGACATCAACGAGGACCAGCGAGAGGTAAGCACAAATCCCACCCGTCTTGGTGACTTGGCACTGAACTTTTCACTATCAACTTGATGCTAACTTACCGTTTTCTAGGCTTTGCTGGATTTGCTGCTTACGCACGGTCACTCAGGCATTGGGCCTGAGATTAGAAGGGAGTTGGTTGCAGGTCGTGGAAGAGGCGTCCCGGTGGAGCCTGTGGCTCAAACGTTTGATGGAGACGACACAATGCAGGTGGATTCATGAGCTTGGGAGGACTATTTGAGGAGTAATGAAATACCCACATTGTTTACTTGACTTTCACATCAAATGATTGATCGCGGGCAACACCTTCAGGAACAGCGAGCCAAAAGCAAGGGCCCAGGTGTGGTTCAGATGGTAAGAGGACCCATGAAATTCTTCTTTTTTGAGGAGAGACACCAATATGATGAAGCACTTGTGTTTGTATTTTCCAAACGGTCAACATCTACTCCTGTCCTGAGTAGCTAACCTCGAAATCCCCCCTACTTCTGTCCCCTCCTGTGAACACGCCCTTACAGTGATACTGTCAGTGCAAGTAGCGTTGCGCTTGGGGTGTCGAAACAAACGATACATATTCAATTCGACCGGAGAACAGTTCCGCGACCTTCTAGTCCAATGTATAGAAACCTTACTGTGTATGTTACTTAGAACTATGTGATCTTGCTACTGACATTGGGTGGTCAGGGGTCAGGGGTGACTGCGCCACATTGACTGTGGCTGGAAATCAATTTAGAAAAGGACGCGTCTTCGGGACGCGTCTCGGCGATCAGACGTGTCGACTCCACTAGCGGGCTACAAGAACGCGGGTTCAACTTATCAGTCTACTCAAGTGTCCATGATAAAAAGGGTATCGATGATCTCACAGTCGAGATAAAGAGCTATGCCAATCGTATTATAGTAGTCAGTGGGACACTTCCCAATTGCCATCCACCACACCTTCTCTCAACCCGCCTACCTCACGCCTTGCTACCTTTTTCCATTTGCCTGGAAGGACCGACCACCACGACCTGAATAAACAACAGATCCCAATTAAACAACCAAGATCTAGATCTTCGTTGACTGGAATAGTTGGGCACACACCATCAACAATGGCACCACAGCCAGCACCCACCAGAAAGCGTGGCCGCCCGAGAAAAGACGATGTCGACAGGGCCCCCGCTAAGAAGCCTCGAGTGGGAGGCAGGCAACCCACCGACAGGTTGCAAGAGATACCTGACTCTGACGAAGAGAGGCAGAGGGGACGGCCTCAGAAGAAAGATATGAGCAACGTCTACGATTTCCCCGACGACTCCGACGAGGCACCTACGCCGCCACCGCCGAAGCTCAAGGGCATCCTGACCCCTAGTAAGAGATTGAATGCGCGGACCAAGAGTGTGGCCTTTGAAGACCCAAAGGCCAAGGCACAGGCCAAGGCTCAGTCCGCCGAGATCTTCTTCGAGGACTTGCCGTCGAAACCAGTCAAATCGGCCAAGCCGAGCCCACCCACCCGGGTAGCACCTCATCAGGAAGAGGAGGAAGAAGAGGAGGAGGAGGATGATGAGGAGGTCTGCATCGTATGCTCCAAGCCAGATTCAAGGCAGGGGAACCAGATACTTTTCTGCGACAACTGCGACCTGGCTGTGCACCAGAAGTGCTATGGCGTTGCCAGGATACCTAGAGGGGACTGGTTCTGCAAGGACTGTTCCGCCAGAGAAACGCCCAAGACATTGCAGAAGCCTACCGCAAAAGGGATGAGCAAAAGTGCATCAGCGCCGACCGTGGAGGTTGCCCCTGAAATCCCGAACTTTGAGCAGCACCTGCGATCTCTGCAAAGGGTGTTGCTAGATCGGTGCACTGGAAGGCGTCGCATCAAACTCCGCGACCAAGATGAGGCATACGACAAGACCTTCCAGCTCGTAGAGCAGACGGTCTTGGCGGGAGAGGGAAACTCAATGCTCATTATTGGCGCCAGGGGATGCGGCAAGACGACGGTGAGTTTCTTTGCATATAAACATATGGGATCGCGAATTTGACAGGATGATCTAGTTGGTGGAATCGGTGCTATCCGACCTTGGCCTCGAGCACAAGGATCAGTTCCATGTTGTACGACTTAATGGGTTTATACACACGGATGACAAGCTGGCTCTTAAGGACATATGGCGCCAGCTGGGCAAAGAGATGGAGGTTGAGGACGACCTGATTGGCAAGACCAACAACTACGCAGACACCTTGGCCTCGCTCCTCGCACTTTTATCGCATCCGTCGGAGATCGCAGAAGCCGAGGACGGCATCACCTCGAAGTCGGTTGTATTCATTATCGACGAGTTCGATCTCTTCGCTACCCACGCCAGACAGACGTTACTGTATAACCTGTTTGATATTGCTCAAGCCAGAAAAGCCCCCATCGCGGTTCTTGGTCTTACCAACAGGATCGACGTGGTAGAGGGTCTGGAGAAGCGTGTCAAGAGTCGCTTCAGTCATCGCTATGCCTACCTGTCGCTCTCGAAAACCCTGCTTTCATACTGGAGGATTTGCAAACAGGGTCTTATTGTGAATGACGAGGATGCAAAATCAGAGGGCCTAGATATCTCTCTGGAGGGATTCGCGAAGTTCCAAGAGTACTGGACGAAAAAGATCGACACACTGTATGGTGACCAATCGTTCAAGGATCACATCGAGTATCACTATTTCAGCACCAAGTCTGTACCGGCATTTCTTAACAGCTGTGTGCTGCCGTTGGCAACGCTGTCGCCCACCAATCTATCACTGTCGTTTGCTCCTGCGCCCAGCACGGGCCTGGCGATCGACCCCCCAGACTCCAAGCTCCATCTGCTCGAGTCTCTGTCGGACCTCGACCTTTCACTCCTGATATCCGCAGCCCGGCTCGACATCGTCGCCCACACGGACACGGTGAACTTTGCGATGGCCTACGACGAATACACGACGCTCATAGGGAGGCAGCGCGTGCAGTCTGCCACCTCCGGGATGTTGGCCATGGGAGGAGGGGTCCGGGTTTGGGGGAGGGGTATCGCCGAGTCGTCGTGGGAACGACTTGTATCATTAGAGTTGCTCCTCCCCACCGGAATGGGGGGCCGGGGTGGATACGGGGGCATAGAAGGGAGGATGTGGAAGGTCGACGTGACCCTAGAAGAGATACCCACGGCTGTCAAGTTGAACGCCATTCACGCCAGATGGTGCAGAGAGATATGATGAATATATTGGTTGGATTATCCCCACACGGGAGATGTACAACGCAGCAAACGAAGTGGGGATTGTTTCAGAGGAGACTCCCCAGAGGTGACTGAAAGGTAGGCCAGAGAAACAAGTTTTACAGACGACTTAGAAAGGAGTCGGGTCCTGGTCCGGCAAGATTTGAGTCACGAGACGAATGAGACGAGGCCAGTCAGCGCCAACGGCGGCATGTTTCCGGAATCGCAACCCTTCCCGGCGGGCTTATAGTATGAGAAGAGACTCTTAGTGGCGGCTGACGCTGACAACTTCTCAATGTTATTTTGATTTGATCCACAAGGCTATCTATCCGGCGGCAAACGACTCGCCTGACTGACTTCATCTTCAGCATTATTTTGAGAGTTGAGATGCACAGCCTGCCAGATCCCGTGTGGCGCAGCTATACGGATACTATTGTACAACCAACAACCTGGCACGCTGGGTAAGGGTTGTTCCAGTCTTTTGAGTTTATCTTTTTTTAGTTTACATCACTTCTTCCCAACCTCCCGTTCTTTGTGTCGTCTGTCTGTCCACGCCCAGGTCACCCCATTACCATATAACCAATATGTCGAAGAGAACAGTGTTTACGACAATTAGCCCGCTGCCGGGGGGCATCTCCCGCGAGTTCGTAATCGATTTTCTCCATAACCATGTGGGGATGATAGATCTCAACCCGCTAGTCAAGGAGAGACACCCGATCAAGCCGCCCCCGGGGGCCCCGGCCGACGAGGCACACTGCGTCTGGTACTCGCTGACGGACCGCATCACCTACCTGCCGGGGGGCCTGGCGAGCGGGGACATCTCGTACACGTGCGCGTTCCACGACATCCCCAACGGCATCCAGACCCACTGCCGCGCGCCGCTGAACGTCGACATCCGGGAGAAGTGGACTCTGAACGGGACGCTGCCCGGGGAGGCCCCGGAGCCCGTGGAGCTCGGCATCGGGGCCCCCGCGACGGGGCTGTACATCCGGGAGGACGTCGACCTCCGCTGTAACTTCCTGATGGCCGGCTTCGTCAAGAAGAACCTGACGAAGGCCCATGCCAAGCTTGTAGACCGCCTTGTGGAGAAGGCAAAGCTGGTCGCGGCCAGGGAGAAGAGCGTGCGTGCCAGCAAGTCGCCTTCTGGTTCTGTACATGAGCAACCGCAACAGCCCTCGCAAGCACGGCCGCTGGCGCCGGCGTCGACGCCGGCTCCAACATTGACCGCAGCAAATGGGATCAGGCGGAAGAGTGCCCAGAGAGCAAAGAGTCCGCCACCACAGCTCGGCAGCCCTTTCATTGCTGGATACCAGCCTGTGCGAGAACCCTCACTGAGGGTTCCCAACCCGAACAAGGCCAGGAAGAGCCTGGATTCCTCAGCAGACCCCACACATCACAAGTCGCACTCCCAGGACAGCTTCAAGGTCCGCCTCCAAGCATACGACGGCGATTCTGTCGAGGCACCTCCGCCCTTGCGGCTAGGCCACCAGTCTCAGCCTCGACCTCAGCATCATTCTCTCCCCCCTCATTATGACTCTACGCTGTATCCACAGCCACTCCGCCTCCGCAATTCTTCCGCGGGCTCAGGGATGTCTTCTGCCTCACCGATGCCGGGAGCCGCCGGCGCACACGCCATTCCCTTCCCAGGCCTGAGCTCCTCCAGCACCACACCGACCGCGCACACCATGTCAGAGCCGAGGAGGAGCAGCAGCAGCAGCGACCACCCGGAGTACCCGCAGCTCAACCCCTACTCCGGGGCAGGCAGCTCACTGGACGAGTCCCTGCCGCCAAGGACGCCGCAGTTCATCGCGGAGCTCACAGCAGGGGATGATGATGATGGTGGCCTTCCCGTGATTTCGGATGGTGATTACCCGGCGGCGCTCAGGGCGGGTGGCGCTGGAACGGGTGCCCGCCCAAAGTCGCCGTTCATTTCTGAGCTGGAATGAGGTGGTGTTTTGTTGCTTCGCCCCCCCAGCATTCCTGGTTTCAGGACCCTTCCGCCCGGCAGGGCGGAACCTGTTTGTTTCTTTTTTTTTGCTGGATCGGCTAATGCTTCCCCTCATCCCTCATTTCCGACCCACGGGCTATAGCGCGTCAGCTCTCAAAAATCTCCTGCCACTGCGGTGGATGCCTGTGCTATAGGAGAGCTCCGTCTGGGTGATTATTCCCGGGACAGCACCCGTGGGAGACTGACCCGTGAAAAGACTGGTCGATTGTTGGAAATGCAGTATAAGCCCTTGAAAAGGTCTTATTGACGATCTGCTTTTCGATCATGGTGAACCTCCTTTGCTACTCGATGATGGTCTCGCCATACTTGAGGTCGCCAGTCGCAGCTGTGTATTGCATGCGCTGGATTGCTGTGTCAATCGCGTTAAGAGTGAAGGGATCACCTCACTATAATGCACTCTCAAGTCGCGTCGAAACGCTCCATACTGCTCACTGTCGAACACATTCATTTACTTGGAGTGGATCTGAGATCATATAAAGGATCAAGATGCTTCCGTTGAGACAGGAAGACTAGGAGCCCCTTTCTCAAGCAGTCTGATGGACGAGTAAACGCCAAGGCGTATATACGTTGAGAAGGTGGTGGCCTGGGAAAGCGCACCGTGATCAATTGGATCTTTCAGATTACCTAGGTGCCCACGTACCAAGAAGTCGGTCAGAGATACAGGAAAGGATATAAAGAGATATAGAGATGGAGAGATAGAAATCTGACGATATCATGACAATTTTGATACAAAGGAGCCCGGACTTACTGCTGCACCATCTGACCACTTTGCTACGGACTCATCGTTCAGAAACAAACACTTTGCATTTCAGAAAAAAGCTTGCTCAATCATTTCTATTCCCAAGATGTCCCGGAAGACGCAATCTTGTGCCAAGAATCAAAAGTAGAAAAATCAAGAACCCAAAAACACTCAAGAAAAAATGTAGCCGTTTGTGAAAGAATCCCCAAACCTCCTCCCTCCTCCTCCTAAACCAACCAGTCCGTATGTGATATGCCCCATAATGACCATATTATAAAAACCACCCAAAAAAAGAAACCCCAGAATGAAGCCAGCCAAGATGCCCATCGCGGGAGTCTCCCCAAGAAGCTCCCCCGCGCGCCATGCAGCCGAACCGTTTTTGTTTTTATTAGTAGCCGTTCCTTTCTGGAAAGGCCCGCTCACATCGCCATGACACCCACCAGCAGAGCCGCCAGCATCGTGCCGCAGATGGCAATGTCGCGGCCAACGGCGCCCGACATCACGTAGGTGGGCATCGCGGTCGGCATCCACTGGACTGCGGTTCCCATGGATGACTCGTCCTCCTCTCCAGTGCCGGAGCCGGCGCCGGAGCCAGATCCAGAGGATCCGGATCCTGAGCCAGAAGATCCTGAGCCGGAGCCCGAAGATCCAGACCCGGAGCCAGAGGATCCTGAGCCAGAGCCAGAGGATCCCGAGCCGGAGCCGGTTCCAGAAGATCCAGATCCGGATCCGGATCCAGCACCGGAGCCCAGTGCTGGGGCAGTGCCTGAAGCTTCGGGCGATGATTCATATCCGCCGTTGCCGCCACCAGTGCTTCCAGTACCCGTGGGAGAAGAACCCTCAGCGCCCGAGCCCGAGGGGCTCGAACCACCGGCACCACCGGAGGGGCTTCCACCTCCCGCACCACCAGAGGGGCTCGAACCACCCTCGCCGCCCTCCTCGCCACAGCCGCCCTCACACTCCTCCTCGCCGGCGCCGGGACCCTCGCCGCCACCGCCACCAGAGGGGCTCTCGCCGCCCTCACCACCTTCCTCGCAGCCGCCTTCGCACTCTCCCTCTCCCTCACCACCTTCAGGACCCTCGCCACCCTCGCCGCCTTCCTCGCCGCAGCCGGTGTCACACTCCTCCTCACCGCCTCCGGGACCTTCAGGGCCCTCGCCGCCCTCGCCACCTCCGGGGCCTTCGGGACCACCTCCGGGGCTACCGCCACCGCCTCCGGTCTCCTCTGGGCCCATGGTCTATTCCCTCAAGAGTCAGTCCTCATCTCCAAAAAAAGAAATCAATTCACAGGGAAAGACAGAAAAGACAGATAACATACCGTCTCGACAGTGCAAGGGCAGTTAGTAACAGTAACATCACCAGGTGCCGTGACAGTGTAGTCATGGTCCTCCCAGTTGAAGACGGTAGGCTGGGGGCAGTACGTCACGAACGAGTCGACGACGTGGGTGATGGTCAGGACGCCAGGCGGGCCACCGCCCTCGCCCCCACCCTCACCACCGGCACCGGGGGGAGGAGGGGAGGGGCCACCGCCCTCACCGCCCTCGTCACAGCCGCTGTCGCACTCCTCGGGGCCGGGACCCTCGGGACCGGGAGGGGGAGGCGGGCCGTTGTCCTCGGCAGGGGGCGGGCCGCCGCCCTCGTCGCAGCCGCTGTCGCAGTCCTCACCACCTTGGGGGCCACCGGGACCGGGGGGCGGCGAGCCGCCACCACCGCCGGCGGGACCGGTAGGACCGGGCTGGCCCACGGTCTAGATGAAGAAGAAACACAAAAAAACGTCAGCCTTTTTCCTGCTCACATAATACGCTTTCCTTCTCAAGGCGAAACCATCCATCTCTCCGTCTCCACCATCAAGACGAACAAATAAGGGAGCGAGGGGGGGGGGGGNNGAAAGACAGACATACCGACTCGACGGTGCACGGGCAGTTCGTGATGGTGACATCCCCAGGGGTCAGGGCCGTGTAGGGGACCTCCTGGTAGGTGAAGGTGGTGGGCTCGGCGCAGTACGTCACGAAGGAGTCGACGACCTTGGTGACGATCATGCCCGGCTGGAGCACGGGGGCCTTGGCCGGCTGCTGCTGCTCGGCGGCGGGCGCGGCGGCGGGGGCAGCACCGTGGATGGCGGCGACCGCTCCGGAGGCCGCGAAGACGGGCAGTACGGACTTGGTGTGCATCTTGCTGATTGTTTGGATATATTTGCTGGTTTCGTTGTTGTTTTCGGTCTCAGGGGTCGAAGGGGATACGGGCTGTTCTTGATATATTAGTAGTAGGTTTTGGCGACGGGGGGATTTCCACAAAATTATTCTCTGAGAGTGTTGTGTGTGATCTTTCCAGAAAAGGAGTGTAAAGAAGTTTAATGGCGAATGAATTATTGAATGAATGACTGGGGGTTGAGCGAACGAATGCGATCGATACTGAAGAAGAGATCGATACACCAACAAGACCAAAAAAAGACGAGGAGGAGGAGGGCTCTCTTATGGATTTATGGAAGTTTGCCCTCCTCCTTCCGGATCTTCCTGTCCACCCCCTCAGACCAAGACCACCGAAACATCGTGAGAATCTGTAATTAGACCTAATAGGCCTAAAGATCAGCCCTCTGGCCAATCGGGTAATGTTGTAGCCCATAACAAACAGTCGTGTCCTCGGGCTCGAGAATGTTGAGCCGGTCCTCACATTCCTCCCTTCTCGGCTCCGCTATACCAAAATCCCGCCAAAACCACGCGACACGTCTGACCAGAGCCTACTTTTCCAGCATTCCTTTCACGCGCGGGGGATATGTAAAGGTCATGAAACTTTTGGCGAGTCCTCGCGCGACTTTTGTTGGGTGGTCCTTTCTTTTTTCTTGGTGCTCTTCTTCTTTGATCTTGTTCATATTTGTTTGGAGGAAGCGGGTCGATGTCATCTGACTGGTATCGTTCTCGTATGTCCGCAACTGGTTTCGTCATTATGTACACTCCTTTCTTTTGCTGAGACACCTTTCAAGGTCACATTTGGGTGTTGAAAAAAATGTCCTCCTACACAGTTCGGATTTGTCACTGGTTCGTCGTACCATTCCCATCTGTTCTTCATCATAAGAATCCCATCCAAAGGAATTAACATTCGCCGCCGCCCTTAAACCACTCTAGAATCCAACAAAGTACTTTCCACGATGTCTCCCCTTCCCCTTCCCCTTTACCCCCCTCCCCCCTTCTCCCAAATCCGTTTCCACCATATATAAAAGATGCATGAGAAGAAAGTCGATCACTCTATATGTCCATCAAGCTCTTTACCTCCCGGCAAGGCAGGGTCGGAAGAAAACCTGTGGAGTTGACCCGACACACTCGTCTCTTTTTCTTTCGTACGTGTTGTCCCGCGGGTTGATATCTATGCTGGAAGTTTCGCCCAACGCCTTCGTTTCCCAATCAACAAATCCTAAATGAAAAAATAAAGCCGGTGCGACACCATGCGCTAATGGTCGCGTGGGTACAACACTTGGGCACGTCTTGCGTGGACCACCTGCAGATAAACGCATAGACGGTCCCAAGCCGACACCGTCGAGGGAAGGGGAGGGGGCGCAGAGTCCCCCGGGGCAAGACTGCCAGATCGGAGACTGCCATATGGTCTGGTTGTACAACAGCCACGACCACGCTCGACTACACCACCCAAAGTCTCATTGCCAGGGGGGCGAGACGGGATGGGGCAATGCTCTGTCGCCCACGAGGTCGACAATCGCAGCAGGTGATCTAACCCTTGTACAGCAACTTGCGGCTAAGTACAGGTAGGACCACGCCGAGCTGGCATTGGTCATGTCCGTTACCAGAGAATCGTCGCTCTGCCCTCGGACCAGCGCTTATGGTAAGTCGGGTTCCCAATCGCAGTTCGTCGCGCAAAAATGATGTGCTGACTAGGCCGCACGTCACGAGGTAGTATCGAGTTGGACATGATTTCCTCCCCACAAGAGCTTCTCAGGTATGCGAGGCTTTCTATTTGCGGTTTCCTCGGCTTTGGCTCCGCTCCAGCAATCGACCGGCATCCTTGCCAGTGCCGTGTGGTGCGGCATCGAAATCGTAGTTTTTCAGTACTGGCTCGTACTTCGGGCTTCGCAGGAATTTGGGCACGGAATCCTAGATGCAGGTCAGATATACAGTGTCCTCCTGTGGCACGCATGCATGGGGAATTCCCAGGTATACTACTTACGCTAGCCATGAGCTTGAACACGGCGTTTTGGGCGTCCTCAAACAGGGCCGTCACCTCGCGTAGGGTGTCGATCATAGCAACATCTTGTCCCACCGCCTTGGTCATGCGGGTAGCAAGGTTGCTGCGCAGCTGGTGGTCGATGTTGAGCTCGCAGGGTGAACCGGGGGCGAGGAACGCGTTGTAGATGCCGTAAGCCTGGGCCATGATTTCCTTGATGCCATCCATCGACGTCGCTGTCGGGTTCTTCTGGGCTTGCCGAATGGCCGACTTGCAGCTGCGCACGAATTCGTCCACATCGATGTAGAATGACAGGTTCTCCTCGCAATGCGTCTCCCTCAGGTTCTCACGGAAGAGCAACCGCAGGGCCGGGTCGGTCAGGATCTTGTCCAGCCGCTGCGTGTTGGAGTCGCGGGCAACACCTGGTCGAATCTGTCCAGATGGCTCGCCTTCAGAGACCCTGCCTCTGGAAAGAGCGCCGTTGACCAGATCCTGGCCCTTGGGCGTGAGCTGGTAGATGGCGTGCTTTGTCGGCTGGAATAGTTGGCTAGAGGGATATTGGGCTTGGTAGGCACGGTCCGGTTGGATAGCTTCCATGAGCTCGTACTCGACAAACAAACTTGCCAAGTCAAAAGTCTCCCGCCGGTCAACAGTGGTGGAGCAATCCATCAGCCAGTCCGTGACAGCCTTGCCGGTGAACGTGTTCTTGTAGTTCTTTCCCCCTACTTTTCGCTCGGCGGCCATCTTGACGCCGGTCAAGCCATCGCGGTAATCGCTCACGGAGTCCGAGTCGGCAGAATTTACGGTGGTCTTGATGTTGAATCCCCCGATGCCAACAAACCTCCTAAACAGCACCTCAATGGTTCCACGGTCGGTAGTCAACTTGTCTGTTTGCCCTTCTCGCTCCAGGATGACGAGTTGGGGTAATGAGTTGCCACACAGCTCTGCCACCTGCTTCTGCTGTATACCGTTCCTGGAGCAGAAACGGTCCAGGATGGAGATGCCCTTGGGCGTCAATTGCCACACTGAACCCTTCATCGTGTAGATCTGTTGGTACTTGCCGTCGGCGGACTCGATGAAGCGTGCCTCCAGGAAGCGCTGACATATCGACCGGGCCATGTCCTTCGCCATGGAGAAGGTCGTGGTTGTTGTGGTGGTCACGATCCGCGAGGGGTCTTTGGGATCCGGCATGCGGTTCGATTGGGAGAACTTGAGCGAGCCAAGGTTGTTGATGGCATCTTCTGACAGGAAGGTGTGCTCAACCTTGGTCAATCGTACACGGTGGGCAGAAAGCGGCAGCAGACTAACAATCAGGGTTGCAAAAAGGTCTTTAAAGTCCTGCAGGTACAATACAGTCAGTCAATTGAGGCCGCGAATCAGGGCGTGCCCGCATCATCCCCGCGCAGAGAAGGGATGCTGTGCCGTCACTGGACCATGCGTGGGACAGCGCAAATGCAAAACGAATCACATTGGAGACAAAGACTCACCTTGGTGAACGGCCTGTCATCATCCGTCATGCGCAGTAGCCTCGAGGATGTTTGATGCATCTTGTTGTCAAATCTCGGTAAAAGAATCGGTGGTGGGTGTGAAGGGTCCGTCGCGGAGTAGGGTTGTGAGTAAGAAGACTCCTGGGCCACAAGTGTCTGGCTGCTAGAAGACCTTGAGCCTGGCTGAGAACTTGGTAGATTCGGAGACGAGGCTGAGGACACAGTCGACGAGGGGCGGAATCTCGAGATCCTATCAGGCGACGGCTCGGCGCTGTTGTTGTGATTGTAGTTGTTGTTGTAGTAGTTGTTGTTGTTGGAGTGGGCAGCGAGGTCTCCAGTAATTGAAAGTCGACTCAAGGATCGCTGGTGCCGGACCTTGGGATCGGAAATAGTTGCAATGGCACTTTGGGTACGGTCAATGGCAGAGGCAGCAAATGCAAGAAAGCCGCCTGGTTTTTGATTTCTCGGATCCCCTCGAACAGAGTTGAGACCCAATGGCTGGGTTCGGGATCGATTGAATGAGCCGACAGTAGGAGAGGCAGAGACAGAGGCAGCAGCAGCAGCAGACGAGGCGGATTCTGCGACGGGCTCAAGCGGAGAGCAGGAGGCAGAAGAAGTAGCAGATGTCGCGGAAGCGCTATTGCTTAGGTTGATGCTAGGGCGACGACGCGAGATATCGTAGCTGCTGGGGAAAGGCGGCGGATAGTTGGTTGAAGGGTTAGAGGTAGGAGAAGGTGCGGGAGCAAAGTTGGATGAGGCGGAAGTAGTGAAGTTGGAGGAATTATTGTTTGTGTGGGACAATGGGCCTTGAAGATAGGCTGGGCTTGGGAGGGTAGGAGATGATACGCCGGTTGCCATCTAACAAAGCAAAAGACAGGACAAAGTTAGTACTGTAAGACGGGAAATGTACGGTACAAGTGGATTCCAGGTTCAGGTTCAGGATTCGATCAGGTAAGATAAAAGTAAGGGTAAGAGAAGGTAGGGGGTAAGGGTGTCAGGATAGTGAAGGTAAGGTAGTGAGAATGGAGTGAGTGAATGTGGTCAGGAGCAGGGTCAGGGCAGCTACATAGTAAGGATGGGACAGTTGGCCCCGTCGAGTTTTGGCGGTGGTGCCAGCTGATTAGTGAGGTCTTGTCTCCTCTGTCTGTGTCTGTCTCGCCCTCTCTCTCTCTTTCTTTCTCTTGAGTGACAGACGGAGTGAGTAACGGATCCTCTTTCAGTTCCAGGTCGGGTCTGTGCCATCCCGTTCTCTACATACATACTACACTACATACAGTACAAAAATGCGAGTGGGAAGCAAAAGGAGGACCACCGGGGACTTGATGACAAGATACTTTACTTTTGCCTGCTTTAAAAAATTGGGGACTGGACAGGGAATGAGCATACACATACATATACATGGGGCACTACCTAGGTACTCATGTACTGTACTGTACTGTATTGTATTGTACTGTACTATACTGTATTGTAGTCTACTGTGCTGAGTTGTACTGTACTGAACTGTACAGTACCTTGCTGAAAGCTGCTGCTCCATACGAATGTGTATTAAAAGTAGGTGCGCACCAGACAGCCTGGACACTGGGGGAGTGCAATGGTGGGAATGATGAGTTGATGAGATGAGACGGTGAAGGAATGACTGGGGATTCGCGGAAATGGGCGTGGATGGCGAGACCGAACCGCAGACAGAGATGGATCAAAAGCATAAACAAAAAGAGAAATAAATAAAATAAACAAACAGATGAATCGAATACAGGAAAAGGCCATGGAGAGGCAGAGGGAGGCAAGTTTACAAAAAACCGCCAGTATACAGTATACATACATCACACCCAGTTTTCTCAAATCACTTCTTCACTGCTGACTGCTCTGCTTGAAGTGAACGGACAAATCGAATCGATTGATTGACTGACTGATTGATTGATTGATTGCTGCTGCTGCTGCAGCTTATGGCGTTGGCAACCCAGAATTGGAATGACAGGAATTAATGACGAGTGACGAGTGACGAGTGGCCACGCGGGAACAGGCAAGTCAAGTCTCACACACACATGCTCATCAGAGAGGAGAGATTTGCAGGACAGGGCAGACCCCCGGGCGCCATGTGCTCGAGGTGTGGAGGATGGTGGGTGGGGATTTTTGGGAGGGGGGGGGGTGTTTTGATGGTGTGAAGCCAAAAAGGAAAAGAAGGAGAAAAAAAACAATTATCAAAAAAACACCGAGGAAAAAATCTCAAAGAGAAGCGAGCTGCCGGTCCCGCTCAAAGGGGAAAAGAGGAGATCAGTTACATGGGCGTCATGCGGTGGCAGACAGGCATCGCATCTTGCTGCCCCCAAACTTCAAAAGGGCAAACAGCCAAAATGGCATGGCACCATGGCCCACACCCGGTCTGGTTTGCACAGTATATTGCGTACGGTGTGCGTGTCTGTTATAGTATCCATGGATGGGTCGATCCGTTCTCGATACTTGTAATCTGTAACCTTCAACACACCAGGACAGAATGGGTAATATTTCTCCTTCCACGTTTACAACACTGCTACAGTACCTAAAGAAGTCCCCC
>LKEA01000012.1:555449-569610 GCA_003795315.1 Cytospora schulzeri | reverse complement strand
CCTTCTATATGCCAAACAACAGCTTGAGCCGCTCGTAAGTATAGAAACTGACGGCGGCCAGCGGGACGACTTTCACATATCCAATCGTGAGGCCGACGAAGAAACCCGGTATCCCCCGCTCCTTGATGATCAACGCCGCCGTCTCGGCTATGCGCAACCGGTGACCGTCGCCCACAGCCCCTGCGACCTGCATGCGTCGCCGCACCACCTCGAGGGGGTACGAGGAGGTCTGCGAGACCAGCCCTGCCACGCCTCCTGCCAACAGCTCAGCCCACGACTGCAACGGCGCCGGCTTTCCCTCCGGCGCATCTTTGCGTTGCGGCAGGGTCGTCCACTTCGCGACCAGGGGGTGTCGTAGGAAGTCACCCATCGTGTCGTGCGTCAGGAAGGACACGCCAGCGTAGGGGATCATGCCCAGGATCGTAGGCGAGAACCCGCGGTAGAAGTTGATGAGCCCTGTTCTCGGCGCGACGGCTTCGACCGTCGAGGACGCAGCCGCCACGGCTCTCACCGGCGCCGGCCCCTGTGTTGCGGCAGCTGGTGGAGCTGCTGGCTGCTCGTGGTAGATCTGTTTGCATATCAAGGATAATGATGACCGGCTGTCCTTCTTGGTCTCGAACGCCAGCCGTACGCGGATAACCTCCAGGGGATATGTGAAGAACACGGACGTAGCACCGGCGAGAGCACCGCTCAAAAGCCGTCTCACGGCCGTCTCGTGCTCCTTTTTGGGTATAACGGCAGACCGTATTTGTTCGTATGCAAGGAACTTGATCCCGGCATATGGGAAGACCCTCAACACGGTCGCAGAGTGGCCCCTGAACAGTCCCATCACACCTTCATGGCGGTAGATCTCGCTCATAGCGGTCGCCGTGCCGGCCCATGATCCCGAGTATTTCACGAACTGCGGGTTCCTCGTCTGGAAGAGTATCTTGACCCGGTCAAGCGGCGCGACGACGGTTTTTGCCTGTTGATACCATGGATGTCAGTAAACAGATCTACATCTCCGGGGAGAGACAAAAGGAGCAACTCACAGCACATCCTGCAAGACCGCCCGCCGTGCCTGAGCGCCAGAGGTATTCCAGGCTCTGCTTATCGACCTTCTTCCTCGGCACCACCTCGTCGTCGTCTGTTATGCGTATCGCGACATCTTCCTTCTTGGGGCGACCGACAGGCCCGTCGTTAGTCTTTCGCGGTGGGTCTTGTGAAAGCGCCGACATTGAGGCATCGTCTGCCAGGGCCGATGGCATTCCCCTTGCCAGCGGCGTAATCCCCGGTTGCGACTCTTGCGTGGGTGCCTTGGTTTTGTTTAGGGTCAACTGGGGACCAAAATCATTCCAAGGATTGATCGGGAATCGTAGCAAACACGGAGGGTTCGTCTAGGGGGCAGGCAAGGAGGAGGAGTGGGAGAAATCTCTAGTTGTTTCGTGATGAGTAGCAATGTTCTGGATTCGCGCGGCTTGCGCTACGGGTCGCATGCAGCCGTGGACAGCGGACGTCATTCAACCCTGAAAGACTTAGGTGGTTCCACGGGTCCCCCGAGTACCAGTTGACCTCTCAACAGGGGACGTTTTTGTCAGCAGCCCACCGTAATGTCCACCCCTAAGCCCGCCAAAGCCCGCTAAAACCGCCATGTTCCAGAAGGCTTCTAGCGCTGATAGCCGAGCATTGCCGACTCCAGATCCCGACAGCCCGGGCCACTGCACCAGACATCACACTGAGCAAGCAGTTCATCAGAACCCCTTGTCACTGGAATCTATTACACGTAAATCTGTTAGTTGATCCATCTCCCATGCTTCACCTGATGATGTATCCTCAAGGGCCCGGTCTCACAGATAATATTGATCAATATGCTGACACCTTTATGGTCTCGGCCAAGGCGTCCTATATCTCGGCCAGAATCGATGGTACATATCTACCTAAGTAGGTAGTTTCGCTGGTCACGAGCCTCAGATGAATGGCTGAAGATACGAAGGCGACTATGTCGCAGTCCATTCTCTTCCAGAATGAAGACCGCACCGTCGTCCTCATCGATATTCCCAGATCCATAGAGGAGGCTCAATTTCTATCCCCCACAGAGATATCCAGTAGCGCTAGCCCAAGGCAACTCATCTCATCAAAGCCGCTTGAGGAAGCATTCAAGACGCCAGAACCGAAGGATGCAATGCCCAATACGGATATAGCTGCTGCTATAGCAGACCTCACAGCTGCGGCATCAACTGAAGAGGCCCTTGCAGTTCTGCGCAAGTCTTATTCTGGATCTTGGTACCTGCCTCGAGCTTTGGCTCAGGCCGATGATGAAGCGGATGGGAAGAAGAGGAGGAGGAAGGCGGCGCCAGACGAGGAAGAAAATTCCAAGTCTGAGGGACGGAACCCCGTCGGCGAGCCGCTCATTCCTGAAAACTCAGTCTACCTTCAAGGGTCAATTGCAGGCGAGAGAGCTCGCTTTCTGAAAGAAGCTCCTGTCTTCGACCTCATAGTCTTGGACCCTCCTTGGCCCAACCGCTCGGCACGCCGCAAAAGAGGCAGCTACAGTACAGCTAATAACCTCGACGAGATCCGCCAGACATTGTCACTCATACCCATTGCGGCACATCTGGTACCCGAGGGGCTTGTTGCCATCTGGATCACTAACAAGGCGAGCGTCGTCGAGCTACTGACGTCTGCCCGGGGTCTCTTTGCGGAATGGGGACTCGAGTTGATAGATGAGTGGACGTGGCTCAAAGTCACCACGTCCGGCGAGCCGATGGTGGATGTCAATTCGACCTGGAGGAAGCCATGGGAGCGGATCCTGATCGCAAAGAAGCGTGGCGGTGAGAGGACGAAACTGCCGGGCCAGAGAAGAGTAATCGTTTCTGTACCTGATCTTCACTCGCGAAAGCCCAACCTGCGAGCTTTGTTCCAGGATATACTTCCTCCTGGGTACAAGGGTCTCGAGGTGTTCGCGAGGAATCTTACGGCAGGTTGGTGGGCCTGGGGAGACGAGGCTCTCAAATTTCAGCAGCGAGAACACTGGGTAGATTTGTAAATGTTTTGATTATAGACCCTCTCTCTCTATCATTTACGCACCGTGATACGCAATAGTCCATCTCGGGGCCGTAATATGCCCACACAATTGTACAAGTCTCAATACACCCACCCACACACGACCCCTCAAACTCTCTCTCTCTCTCCTTCACAACCCAATCATGACGTGCTCTCCCCACCCTTGGCCGTCACCGCCTCCTCCGCCTCAACCTCGGTCCACGCCGGGTCGAAGAGCTGTCCGGGCCTCCACTTCCTCGTCCCGTTGAGCAGCTCCTTGGCCTGCTGCCTCAGCAGCACCCGGTCGTCGGTCTGGCTCAGGTCCGGCCGCAGCGGCGGCGTGCCCCGCGTCCTCTCAAAGTCCAGGTCGAGCTGCTCCTTGTGGGTCTTCTCGACGCTCGTGAACATCTTGTGGTCCCAGGCGTCCTTGTCCTCGGGCTCGGCGGGCCAGACGAAGGGCTTGACCAGGTCGACGACCATCATCTTCTGCGACCGGGGCCGGTACCACTTGCCGCCGAAGCCCTTGAAGCTGCGCTGCCGCACCTGCATCTGGTTGATGAAGGACCGCACCGACGTCACCTCGACGTTGTAGACGTTGTAGAGGTAGTCCCGGAAGTCGAGCTTGTTGAAGGTCAGGGGCACGTGGAAGGTCGCCGTCGTGGGTGGCTGGTTCGGTTTGGGGCGGACGAATGTGATGACGTGGTTGGGCCTGTGGTTGTTTCCCCAGGCAATGGTCAGCTTTCTGGCAGATTCGGTCGTACTGCCCTGCGCTTTTCTCTCTCTCTCTCTCTCTCTCTCTTTGTCTCGTGCTTCGCGGTTGTACTCTTGGCGGCAGTGGTTGAGTGGTGGGCAGGACTGGCAACTACTCACAGGAACACTTTCTTCTGGCCCATACGGAAGGGCGCCGCCCGCGCGACTCCTTCCGCGACACCTGTCGCTGCTTTTGTGGCCATTTTGAGGGTATCAGATTGGTGATTGGCGGTTGTGGAAACGCCAATTCAATCGCAACCGTGACGAGTGCTCGACATGGCACGTCGAAAGCTCACCCGGGCTCCAGACTTTTTGGTGCACGGACCAAGTAGCCGGGAGCCGCAATCGGCCCCGACATCTGGATTTCACGACTGTGGATCCTGCGGTAGTATCCGGGGCACTTCTGGGGTCTCCCCACGGTCCACATTCAACTTCGAAGGATCACTCATGTGTGCATACGTAGGCAGGCATGTTTAGTTTTGAATATTTTACTTCTTGATTTGTCCGTGAAACAAACGGTAGCTTTGATCCCTAGCTACATGACGCGGTCCCTAGCCGTCAGACCCTGTCACAGTCACACAATCTTTTGTGCAATTCTCACGAGATGTACATCCTTAGACATCCAGGCCGTCCACGACGATGCCAGTGGTCCACGTCCACTGCATCCGCCGGGCGACCTCCCTGGCAGACTCCTCCGAGACCATGACGCTGACAAGATACAAGGCTGCATCTATGCCAGCGCTGATCCCCCCACTCGTGATGACCCGAAGGCCACCAAGCCGCATCGCAGCACGGCGAGTGATGGACTCGCGGCGGGCGTTCGAGTTCTTGAAGGACATGCTTCCCTTTCTGCGCAGTATATTAGCGACCAGTCTATTTGGTGACTAGATAATTGCCTGTCAGGAATACTTACCGGGCATTAGAGGGTCTTCGACCATCGGGCTTTGTGTTGCGAACGTAGGGATTCTCATCTTCATCACCAAGCTCGAAGCGCAGGTTGTTGACGACGTATCGCGTGTCCTCGACCACGTCGGTGCGCTCACCAAGGTCTCTCAGGACAGCCTGGCTGCAGAGGTTCTCGAATCTGACAAGGTAGTCGGGGTGGGTAGTAGCGGAAAGACCGGCCAGGATTCCCTGCTGAGCAAGGAGGAGAGAACCGTTACAGACAGACATGAGGGTACGCCTGTGTAACAAGGGTGTCAGCGGATTTGTTTCTGATTTTTCAGTTTGACCCAATGGACCTGGTTTACTCACTCGCGAGCGGAGTCCTTCTTCTGAATCTCGCTGTAGGCGGAGATGAGGTGGAGAGGCTCGGCCTTGGCCTGGATCACGGCATCGACGTCGCCGCCAAGGACAACAATGATATCAAAGTCATTAAGGCGCTCGTGGGCCTCCTTGTAGGTAATCTGGGAACCGACGATGACACCAGAGTCGGAAAGCACCTTCGGCTCGGCAGCAGCGACGGTAATGTCGAAGGCTTTGGTAGCTGCATGGAAAGAGAGGCTGTCAGCAAGGCCTTGAATAGCAAGCAAGTGATAAAAATTGGTTAAAAGAAGGAAGGGAGCTTCATACAGGGGTCCTTGGCGTCGTGGAGGGCAGAGGTCAAGACCTCAAGGGGACCAGCAAGGTCCATGATGTTGAACTTGTCGTGCAGGGCGAAGAGCACTTCGACAGGCTCATTGTCCGCCACTGCACTCGTCTTGGAAGCCATCTTGGGCAATTGTTTGTTGGTTGGACTGAAATGGATAGGTAGGAGGGGATGGATGAAGAAGATGCTGGTTTAGTGGGTAGAAGTAGCAACAAAAAGTCAATTGGGTATCACAACGTTCTTGTCAAGATGCCCTTGATGTGGTCAATGATGTGGTCAATGGGTGTAGATTCAGCTCAGAAGTTCAAGTCTGATCTGTGTAGGAGGTTAATTGCTGTATGCTGTTTGATGTAGGATGAAAGACTAAGAAGAATTCGAGAAATGGAGGAGCTTGGAAGGAGGTGTTGCCCTTTTTGTGAACCTCCAACCCCTCCTTGAACGTGATCAGCCCTCACTCTTTAAGGGGACCAGACCAGCAAGTCCTCCCGTCCCTTGTCTCTCTCTACCTAGCTAGATACCACTTTCCAGGGTTGCTCTGCTCTGCTCTGCTCTGTCCTGCTCTACTACCCCAGTACCCCAATACCCTAGGTAGGTAGCCTGAGACCCTAATACCCAGGTATGGCATGACTGGTGGGGTTCTTTTATAGCAGGCCATCTTAGTGGTAGCTACAGTGGTACGATTCAATTGGGACCCCTGCCATCCCACCTGACGTCCGTTGTGGGGGCAAAACGCGGGAGAAGCTCAAGTGGGAACCTCCAGGGCTTGTGGAATGCGGGGAAGCAGGGATTTTAAGCTGAGGCAAAGTGGCAGGTGAGTCGTGGCGCTCGGCCGTTCTAAGGGTTCGAGCTTCCGACGTCGCTTGATCAATGACTTCAGTCGCACCACTCCGTAGATCCTCGATCCTCCCCCCCCAGCCCGGGCACACACACCCCCACCAACATCAACGCTCACCATCGCCGGTGCACGTGTTTTTTGCGGCTGGATAAGTCCGGAAGGCTCAAACATCGCATGCATAAGCCAGTCTCGCATTTCGCTTTCATTTACCCCATAGATCCACTCATCACCTTGTCCGGGCCCCAGAACCCGTCGTCACTTGATGAGACTCCTGCACATCTGCATGACAGTGTCGCTCTGACCCCATTGCGAACATGTCTTCTGCGTATGTTACACTCCCCCCCCCCTTTTTTTTTCCCTCGCTCCTTGAAAAGTCCGTTGCCTATACTCTTCCAAACCTATCAGTGGATATCCCTATCTACGCCAAGCCTACGCTCAAGTTTCCAAAAGTACGAGGAGAGTGAGATGGATTATCCCACGCCCGGCTTGCTACGATGGTTTCCAGTTGCAGTTGGGAGACATGAGCGTGGACGTTCGACGGCTGAATGATGGATAGTTTCACTCATGGGTTGTGTTCTCGTCCTTTTCCTGCCTCGCCTCTATGGCTGCCAAGCCTTTATGGGAACAGGTTTCTGACCATTCCACAGCTCTACGAAAGATATCACAAAGGCTATCAACGCCTTCCTCCCCCATGCTTCTCTACCGTTGCCAGAAGAGCTGACCCAAGTCATTGATGCCTTTCTCGAAAAGCACAATGAAGAAGGTGTTTCAGAGCGTCTCCAGGAGGACATGTTGTCCACTTGGGACAAGACCGTCAGAGAAAACATAAGCTTGTATGCTCCCTGGGTCGCCATTTTGAGGAAATTCCTGCCAATATTGAGGAACCCCACATACCTCATCCAATGGTGGGATCATATGGCTGAGCCGGTTCTTGACCATTTGGCACAAGATCGAAGCCTCGCAAAGGAGGCTTGGGCTAATACTTTGGCTATCCTTGCCCATGATGGCGATGGCCAGATAGGCCAGGAGGAAGGGGCAAGCCAGATTGCTACTAGGTTGCTCAAAATATGGATGCAAAACTCCCAATTCGCGGGCCAGGAAGGGAGCTCATCAGGGCTCCTCAAAGCGAAGTTGGTACATGGAGGGCTTCTCAACTATGGCAAAAAGAGGCCAAAGGTATGTCCGAAACTCCTGGTGGCGCAGGGAAGAAGAGTGTTGGGAACGGATGTTTGCAGAGGTATAAACAGCCCTGGAGGTATGGCGATCACGAGCTGTGTGGGCACTCCCCTGGACGACGTCCCTCTAGACGGCTTCCCTTGGGTCGGACTCCTGGTCGCGATCAATCGGCAAACCGTTCACTAGCTGTCACTCTCTCGGTTTCACCACCTCTAGGATGCTCCGCTCTCGGGTCTGCCTGCTTTTGGCTTGTCTCTGGGATTTTTATCCTATAGAATGGCTGCTACACGACCGTCTAAGCTGTCGGCGCGGGCATGAGACGAGATTGGACCTCTGCAGATACCCGTTCCGTTATTCCCCTGCTTCTATGCATGTACTGACGAGTTCAAGGGCCTACTGAATGCACTTGACTGCTTCGTTACCCAGAGGGAACATCGGCATCAGGCTTTGACCTTACTTTGCGAATTCATCCAAAGCCAGCCACCACATCTACACCTGGTATTAGAGACGCCCTTATTTGACAATATCCTGCGATGCCTGCAGAACGATACTTCGACAACAGTGGTCACGTTAGCGGTCACTGCACTGACGATGCTCTTGCCGAACTTGCCCAGCTCTCTAGTTCCATACCTCCCGAGGTTATTCAACGTCTACGCTCGCTTACTCTTCTGGGATAGGGAGAGGTCACTGGCAGCCGACAATCCGGACAAAGATTCCGAAGATGAGAGAACCTCATCTCCAGACTGGGAGAAATGTGAATATTCGCCCGATATTGACAATATGTCAATTCCAAATCTCTTGAGCTACTTCACTATCCTATACGGGCTGTATCCCCTCAATTTCGTGGAATATATCAGAAAGCCGCAACGGTATTTACGTCACGCGAATATGCCGAACCCAGATGGTATCGAGGTTCAGCCATCAGAAATCCGCCAGAAGTCGGAGCGCTTCCGGCAGTTTCATGTTCTTCACCCCAACTTCTACAGTCTCACACCTGAGTCCGAAAAGACAGACTTCAGCCGATGGCTCAAGAGTGAAGCATCGGAGGTGGTTGCGGAATGCACCGCCCTGTGTTTTGCTACAGAGCTAGGGGCTGGTAATGAACTCGGACCTTCACATGAGATCGGACTTTCTGAAGATGACGATGCTAAGAACGACGATCAAGCTTTACACACCAGCCAGGCTATCTTGGAGAGACCAACATCTCAAGATATGGCTGGTAGTTGGAGGCACTCTGCGCCAGGGTCGTCAGATGAGGCTCGTTCACAAGCGACCGCGTTACGGCGCACCTCACAAGCGAGCCACGCTACCTCGTTGCGTGATGCCTTCCAAAACCGGCCACGTGATGGGCCAGGAGATAGCCCGACTTTGCCACCATCATTAGTGCTTTCGGCCTCTCACACCAACCTTCGAGACATGATCTTATCCAACAAGGTTATCAAATCTGGGCTCCACCAGTCGCTCGCAAATGATAGTGTCCCGTCACTGGCGTTGAGCCACCAGGAGTCCATCCCTGAGAAGATGGCCGGCAAAGAAGCTGCGTCGGTGGTGCCACCATCGGTGCCCACGACTCCGGCTGAGCATAGCAATGAGCTGATAGGCCGACTCTACAAGAAGATTCTGCTCCTGAGTAATGACCTCAGTTTCGAGCGCTACATGAAGCAGCAGCACATGATCCACATTGGAGAACTGAAGCGGAGGCAGTTGAAGGAAGCGGCCACAGAGGCGGAGACGCAGAATCTTATCATGGTCAACCGAAACCTTCGAAACCGAATCGGGGAGGCCAAGCAGTCCGAGTTGCGGGCAAAGAAGGAGTCTGATAATCGCCGGAACATTGCTAAGAAGTGGGAGACTGACCTGTCCGCCAAGCTGAAGCTACTTAGAGAGGAACAGAAGAAGTGGAACAGCGAGGGGGCCGCACTCAAGCGTGAGCTCGAGGCCAAGATTGAAGAATGCGAGAAATTGACCAAGATGGTTTGTGAGTACGAGACGACGGAGCTGAATTCCAAGCAAAACCTGCAAGCCATCAACGACCATATCGAAGAAATTACACGACTCAAGGCAGAAGTCAGTCGTCTCATCGAGGTTGAGCAAACCTATCAATCAAAAGAAAAGGAGACAGAAGCCCGTCTAGCCGAGGCGGCAGAGTCGATCAGCAGGGCTGAAGGATTGAGCATGAAGCTGGATGCGCGTGACACTGAAGTCGAGGAGATAAAGAACATCTACGAGTCGCAAGTCGCAGAGCTGAACAGAAGATTACAAGATGTGTTGGAAAATGGGACATCGCGGCCAAAGCGGGACAACGATCCTGCTAAAGTTGTGGAGAGCACCCTGGCAGCAAGCCGAGCCAAGATGGCAGAACTGCAAAAGCAGCACAGCCTCTTGGTGAGGAAGTACACTGTGCTTCAGTCTTCCCTCCTGGACATGACAGCTACAGCCAACGCGAAATCGCCGCATCTTGCGACGACATCAAGAATGGGAGGTATTTCGGACTCCTCGGACGCAGACATCTCGGCGATCGTTCGGGGCGGAGATCCGCCCAGCCCGGTATGCAAGAGGTCGTCTCGCGGCCGAGGCTTCTCAGATCCCGAGTTGTTCTTTGAGGGAACGAAGTTCAATGTCACCCCACCGTTGGATTCGGTCACAGCAAGTTCATCGGTCAATACGGTGCTGCACCACCCTTTGACGCCAACTGGGGTCTCTACTGCTCCTGCTCCTCCTAATCCGGACAAGAGCCCCGCTGATAGGTATTACGGGCGAGGTAAGTCTTGAGTGTTGGCGCGTGAGGACGGGATGATGCGAAGATGGCATGTTGTGTGGCTAATGATCTTCTCTAGGCGGCACGCAGAACTCGGGTCGGAAGGACAAAAAGGATAAGAAGCCGTCGTCGGGCATAAGAAGCATTCGTGGCTTGGGTTAGGGCTGCATACCACTCGCGGACCCTCCCATTGGGGTTCAGGCGAAGAGGATACTGTGTTGTAAAGGTCTCACAATTGATGGTGAAGATTAAGTTGCGTGTGGTCTTGTCGCAATATCATGCAATGCCAGTTTCGTGAGTACCCTGTGTCTCGACCGGTCCTTTTTGCCAACTGGAATTATGGGTCCATCTCATGGGGGATCGATTGCCCTTGCTTGGTTAAAGACGTCGGTTTTATACCTGCAGGTGTGTTGCGCGTTGCCATGGGTCAATAGGCCTGAACGGAGCGGTGTCTTGACCACTGGGCCTGAGCAACGAGACGTGGCAACGCGGCACTTGTGTGTGAAACCAGAGTTGATGGGTCTTGGGACGATATATGTGGGAATATCATATCAAACATGTCCGTTGTCAAAACAGAAAGGCGTCTCTGCCGGTCACCAGTGATTGAATGTATTCTGATAGTATGATATGCGGGCGGGCAAGAACATATACTGCGGATATACATATCGTATCATACATAGGACAAGTCTATCTACACATTAGTCAGTATATGTAGATTTCTTGTGGTAGGGTTGGTTGGTCACTACACTACTCGGAAGTGGGAACTCGCTTAGACAATCCGGGTACAATTGGGGGGTGGTTTGAGTTGCTATGGGTCAGGTGGTCATGGTTGACGATGTTCTACTGGTGTAACTGTGTGTGTGTGTGTGTGTATGTGTGTATGTATGGTGGGTGGGTGCGGCGCAGCGTGGCTGCATGTTGTTCGGAAATGCGGTGGTTGGTGAGGATTTCCCACAGGCTCGGAGGAAGTGCAGGTGGGAAGGAACCCTCAGGAACGAAGCTCACTTGGGTACTGAGCCGTTTGAACCCCCGTTGAATCGATCAATCAGTCATTCAATCAATCAATCAATCAGTGTTGGAGGAACAACTCCTGCAGCAAATCCCAAAATGCAACCCCACCTTTGGGACCTTTTTGGGGGGGAGGCACTGCACTGCACTGCACACTCGCACACTCGCATACTTGCACTCACTTCTCTTTCTCACTTCTCACTTGTCAGCTAGCTAATCCTATCCTTGTTTGACCTCGACCTTGACTCTGACGCTTTCTCGTTCCTGTCATCCTATTCTTGGCTTGTGTCTATTGTCTCTTGTTCCTGGCAACCGTTGGTGTCTCCCCCAACCTCATATTCTGGCCCTCACCATTACCATCACCATCACCCTCACTCTTACCTCTCCCTCTTGACCACACATTTACCGTGCACCTCTCTCATTGTCTCGAACTGCGGGACGTCTCTAATAAGTCTTCTCTCTTGAGCTCGACTGGAATTACCCGGGTTCACATAATTCTTTTCCTTTCCCAATTCCTTGCCCAACCCCGATCGCTGAGTGCGCACCACTGGACCAAGGCCCACGTTCTCACGCTTCTTCAAACCACGTCGACTCCCAAGGCAAGAAGAGGTGCACCAACCCGCGAGATCTGCGACAGCACGCACACACCTGAAAGGCAGAAGCACCTACCCGACGCCATCTGTCTCACTGCCCCCCCCCCCAAAAACCGCCTGTCCACAGTCGCATATGTTTTGCACCGATAATACGCTAAGGCAATGCAAATCACCCAAGCAAACGCCCTACCTTGATTTGACCATAGACCACGGGTCGGTTGGTCCCTAAGAGAACTGTCATCCCAGCGCGCAAACACCCTTGCGCCCGATACACTTCTTGTCTTTTTTCCCTCCCGAGGCCTCTATTCGATTTACTCGAGTATCCTACCCTACCGTCTTTGTCAATGGCTCCATTATCATCCTCGGCGCGGCTACCAGCCGCCCTTGTTGACTTACTCGCATCACGAGAACCAAACCCCCAGCCGCAAGATGCCTCCTCCTCCTCCCTACCCGTCGCCGCCATCACACGACGCCTCCTCCACTCCTTACCACCCCGGATCCCCCTCTCCTCCCTGGCGACAAGGACCCCGACCGACACCCCAAGCCGCACAGCACTATCACTACTAGAAGCCCGACAGGCAGGCGCCACCACGGCCACGATACCCGGCGCATACCCGGGCGTGAACGCGGGCCCGGACCCGGGCACCGTCGTCGGCATCACGCTGGGCTCGGTGGCGGCCTTCCTCCTGCTCCTCTGGCTCGTGTACACGTGCCTGTCCATGGGGAACCGGAGCGGTGGCGGCGGCTTCATCACCACCACAGGCACGGCGGGTATCACCGATACGGTCAGCTCGTACGGCACCGCCAGCGTCGTGACGCGCAAGTCGCGGCGGCGCCACTCGCATCACCGCCATAGCCACCACCGGTCCCCGTCCCGCCGCCAGGAGACCGTTGAGATCCGTACTAGCCGCGTCATGCCTGACCAGCCGCCGATGGGGGCACCACCGCCGCCGCCGCAGATGCAGCCGATGCAGCCGCCGCCGGGGCCACCGATGATGGGTGGTGGTGGTGGTGGTGGTGAGAGGATCGTGATGGAGGAGACGATCAGGCGATCGAATACCCCGATGCGGCCCCCGCCGCCGCGGATGGTGCACAGGGATGACGATGATGATGAGGACGAGGACGAGGTGGTTGTGATTGAGGAGCACACGGACCACACGCCGCCGCGGCGACACAAGAGCAGGAGCCACAGGAGGCGGAGCTCGAGTGTCCGGAGGGAGAGCGGGTTCCGCGAGGTCGAGCCGGACCGGTTTGCTGGGGGGGATGCGCCGCTGCGGGATGTGAGGAGGTCTAGTCGGCATGGGCGGTGATGTCACTTGGTTGGACACGGATGGGAAGGGGAGGGGAGGGGGGGATGGGATGAATGAGATGGTATTTTATTATATGGATATGACTGATGGGGACTGATAATGAAAGTATTGGGATGATGATGGATGGTATAATGTTTCTATGAGGGCCTGGTGGTAATGAATGGGTATTAGTTAGTATCGGGGTGATGAGTATGAGATGAATGGGATGAGGGATGAATCCGGAATACAGTGCCGGTCGGTATATGTGTATGACTCGGGGTGGGGGAGGGGGTGAGTGTGGTTTGATGGGAACCTGGAAGATACGGGAGGAGGAGTATGAAGGCGCACTTTTTGCTTTTCGAAGACGTTCAGGTTATCATGGGGAGCCGGAAAGGGAGACGGAGACGAAGTAGGCTTCTGCAGTGAGGTGAGGTTCCGTTGTGGGCGAACGTCTCTGACATTGATTGTCCTTGGCCCCCTTCTATCACAGGGATTTGGGTTTTTTGGTGTTTGCAATAATACCATTTGTCGTGGTTACTGCTGTGTATTTACCACATCCTTTGCGCTTCCAAACACTTTTACCCCCTTATATCCATCCTTTCTTTGCTCTTTCTACGTAGACAGAAGATCGCATGGCTTGAGGACCTAATTCATAGCCACGGTGCTCAGTTCTTGACTCTGCATGGGTCGACTCTGATGCATATGGCCCAACTCTCCGCTTCGTTCTCAACCCCAGGGGGGGTTCGTAAGTATTGCTCAAGGTTTGGGTATAGTCCAATACTTCATGTCGAACACCGTATGAGACCCTGACTAGTTCTTTTACAGACATATATCGGGTCACAAGGACTGGGTCGATGGGTCTTGGGTACTCCCAGTCCGTCTTCTATTTGGGCTATCCCTCCCGGTCTACATAGTTACATACACTTTGTATACTGTCTATTGTCATCCTCAGTCGTGAATGGAGGACGCAGCTTGTCATTATCTCATACATTTCCGTCAACGCCCCCATCCCTCATTACGTCTTGATATGCTTCCGTCTAGAAGTCCTCGATTGCAAGACATGGACAACCCCAAACGGAGTCGATGCCACTGAGTCTTTGCCGGGGCTCTTGAGGGCCACAACATCTCAAATCTTTCTAGCCC
>LKEA01000012.1:536577-552964 GCA_003795315.1 Cytospora schulzeri | reverse complement strand
CGCAGCGACCGGAGGTGGTACTCACGATCTCGCAGACGTCGTTCTGACAACGAGGACAATACAGACCATGCTCGTCGTTGTACCACTCGTGGGAGCAGGCGTGACAGAAAACGACCTCACGACCGGCCGAAGCGTCGAGATGACCACGGCAGCCGGCGACACCACCGGAAAAGTCCATGCCTTGCTGCTGCTGCTGCTGCCGCCGTTGGTTCTGTTGATGAGCAGCTAAGGCAGTAAGTCCAAGGCCTGCAAGGAGGCCTGCAGCTCTTATTGCTCGGAACGCCACTTTCGAAGTCTTCAGAGCAAGGCGCAAAGAAGCCTGTGATGTAGGTGCTGTAGTGAGTGGAAAGGTAGAGAGGGTATGCCACGGCAGCTGGGAGAGCTGCTGACGTTAGTGGCGAGGTGTGTGTGTATCTGATTGGCGGGGGCAATCCTGATAGAATGCAAAGAGTATTAGAAACAGTATGGTAGAAATAAAAAATGACAGCGTTCGTGATGGAGAACTAGGACGCCTGAACACGTGATATGGTGTATGGTAGAATGGAGGTATGGAAATATAAGTTTAAGTAGGAGGAGGAAGAGTGAGGTTAGGAATGATGGGGATCCAAATGGGGTTTCCAGAAGGCGGGCGAAGTATAAAGCGTGACAGGGATGAACGGCCGAGCTCCCGGTCCCAAAAGCACTGACGTCGACGTAACGGATCTGCCGTTATACTTATAGATAGATCCACTTACAACTCTTGATAGTAATAGTAGTGTGTGCGCAACGGTAGATAGATGTTCCCTCTCAAATATTGATTGTATGGGGTTGAGGGGTCAGGGGAGGGGAGGGGGATGTTCTTGCTTTGAAACAAGTTGCGAATTGCGTGTTGTGAGTCGTAAGTTTCGAGTTGGGAGAGGCCCTGAAATGTCGCTGTCAATCAATGTTGGCTGCTGCACATGTGCACATGTGCTTATGGCCCTACCCTAACACGGGACCCTTTAGAGGACCCTCCTCTAAACCTTGGAAGCTATTGGATGGCAAGTACTGTGACTGTTTGCGCAAGCTGGGGCTGTGGGTAGTGGTATATAACCTACCTAGGTACCTGGTATGCCTTCAGTACGTATGTACTGATTAGTCTAGGTAGTGAAATTGCTTGGTTATAACCATCACAGGTCCGCCTAACAAACAGAACACGTACTTAATAGACAAACTGCCTCGTCTACCGAGGCAGATACTGTGTACTCCGTATGAGTGGAAGGAGTCAAATGTTGAGAAAAGGGAACATAACGCCTAAGGCTGTGTGGAGGAGAGCCTACCTGAGTACTTAAGTAGGTAGCATGTACACTCAGTTGAGACAGGTCAAGGCTATGTAAGTAAGACCACCACAGTAAGCTGCATTTAGGCTTAGATACTAGTGTTGGACATGTTCTGCATCAAGAACTCAATCCGAAGAGTGTAACATATGCTGGGCATAGCCACATTTAATTGTGATGAAGCTGAGTGAGTGCAGATTGACTGATGATTGATAACGGAACGGGCTCCGGTCTCACTCCGCTCAGTTGGGCACCGTTTCCCCACATCTCTCGGCCCGGGGCCCGGAGACATCTTCTACTTCAATGTTGATTTATCAATTCCCTGATATCAAATGACCTACCTATCAAATAAGTACTTGAGTAGGATGTAAAGATTCTAAGGCTGACACCTGGGCTGAACTGTACACAAGAGACAGTTTACTGGGCCCTATTATTACAGTTTCTAGTAAAGAATATGCTAGAAGGCGTCTATTCTACCTGCCCTCGAGTGTGTGTACCAAGGCTGGCTATCAGCTCTTGCCATAATACAACCCGCCATATATGATAATACATAGACTTCAGTAGTATTCAACACTTGACTGCAGATGTGAATGAATGTGTTAAAACTCATACCTATGCACATAATCAATTCCCTTACCCCGGGGCAGGTAAAGTGGTTGAGTGATGAATGTTTCAAAATATACCTTGATTATTTATCGCCTTATCAGATGCTGGTGAGGCTCAAAGATCGAAAGCACAGGCATAAGGCAAGGCAAGGCACGAGTGCAACCCCGCTGGGCCTGCCCCGCCTCTAAGTTTATCCGAATAGTGCCCCACTGGAGCTGGAATCAAGCCAACCAAAGCCACTGCCGAAGCTCTACGGCAGTACGGCACCTACTGTGTACTGTGGTATAGACGTACTTAGTACGGTATCTAATGATGTGCTCCTTCCTGCAACAAGGTTCCGCTTGCGCTGTAGTGTGTGCACTGGTGATCGCCGACAACCTTCCCAACCTACCCAACCTTCCTTCCATCGATCAATGGTTCCTGCTGTTACTACACTCCCTTCCTTCACACCACCAATTCCACAGCAACCCATACCGAGATCAATTTACTCCTCTCATATTGTCTCTCACGCCAGTCCAATCTACGAATTTCCAGAGTCAGAGACAAGGGACAAAGTCCATCATCCAGAGGGTGCCTTTGTCACAAGGGCTCTCTTGGTCGCCTTCGCCTCCCCGATGCCTACCGAAGTTGACGCCGACTGTCGCTTCCAACGCTCCGGGCTGTCTAACCCATAGTTAGACCCGCCCGACAAATCCTTACGAATGTAGCCACGTCGGCCTCGTTTCATACTTTACAAAATCAATCCCACCGCGGTCCATCCACAATGGATCGCGCTAGAAAACGTGAGTTCCTCTGCGCCTCTCCGCCTCTGTGAAATCTCGTGAGTTCACAGCTTATTCTTATGGGATCTGACATGATGGGCAACAGGTGAATTGCGTTCTCTGAACGAGCGCGCGTGGGCGGGTGAGACTGGTAAGTGCCGACTGATTGTGGGTGTGCCCCAAGCCTCTCTCGCTGACCGACCGTCCGTGTAGACCTGTTTGACGTCAACAAATCCCTCGACTCGAAACTGGCCAAGCATACTGCTTTTATCAAGCGATTGCGTACTACAGTGACCGCCGCGACCCTGCCCACGTTCATCCAAGAAATTCGAACTCTCAGCTTGCATCGATACTTATCCGAGATTATTTCCGCCTGCTACGAGGGCTTGACCAAGTTGAAGGCAACAGGAGGAGATGTGGAGGCTGGTGTCGAGATTGTTAGCGCATTGCACCAGCGTTTCGGTCCGGACGAGTTCTCGCAGCCGCTTGCATGGCAGCTCGGTCGGGGTATCGCCACTCTCGACAAGAGCTACCTGAAGACACTGCCCCCCGATGTTCGAGAAAAGGAGGAGAAACAACGGCCCATCCGCCAGAAGGCCCTGCTGCGTGTCATTACCGACTTGTGGCTGGTCGGTGTCTTGAGGACCCTCGACGACGTGACTCCTGATGACTCTGTGAAAGGCGCATCCGGCAAGGTCCCGGAGTTGAAGAGTCGGAGCAGCAAGGGCGGCGGTGCGGAGCCCTTCCCACTCGAGGTCCTCAAGGACTTGCTAGGCCATGACCGTGACCACTCCAACTTGCCTCTGCTTGTCACATTCGTCAAGACCTTCAGTTGGGACATTATAGGCGTCAGGAAGACAGCCGCCGCTGGGAGCGAAGGTCGTAGAACTGCGGACGAAGAGGGTACAGCCAGGCCGGCAGATGGCTCTGCGGAGCAGGAAGATGGTGACGTGCTAGGCGATGACCCGCCTCTGATCTCTCCTGAGCTGCAAGAGCGCTTCAAGAACATACTCAAGCGCTACTTCGAGGACGTGAAGGCCCATGTCATTCGAGATCAAAAAGCTATCTTCTCCCAGTCCCGCAAGAATGCAGAGGCATACGTTAAATCTGGCGAGGTCTTTGAAGATCGCCAGGCCAACTTCGAGAAGCAGGTCAAAGCTCAAGAGCGTCTGGTTGCCAATGCGCAAATACTTGCCGATGTTCTTGGATTAGACATGCCGGACTTGAAGGACAACGAGGCTTCGAACGCATCGGCAAATGGAGGCATCGGCATTGTGAAGGCAGGCGAATATCTGCGTGGACAGGGTGACGGACCTGGCATCTGGCAAGACGAGGACGAGCGTCGTTTCTATGAAAACCTGGCTGATCTCAAGGGCAAGGTTCCTGGTATTCTGCTGGAGGAAGGCAAGAAGAAGAAACCGGAGGCCGATGACCAGGTGGGCAAGAAGCTCGAGGCTGCGGAAAACGGCGACGCTTTGAAGTCGGCCGATACTTCTTTGGACGATCAGTCAACTGCCATTGCCAACAAGACCATCGGTGCCCAAGTTGATGCGATTATACTGCGCCTGCCTGACCTGACCCACAAGGAGATCATCGACCAGACCGCCATCGACTTTTGCTTCCTCAACTCCAAGGCATCCCGGAACCGCTTGATCAAGGCTCTCACTGATGTCCCCAAGAACCGCGGCGACCTCCTCCCTTGCTGGGCCAGACTGATTGCGACTCTGGGCCAGTACATGCCAGATATTCCCAAGGGCGTGATCGACTACCTGGATACGGAGTTCCGGAGTCTCCAGGCCCGCAAGAGCAAGGAGTTCCTCGCTCAAGTACGGATTGGTAACATCCGTTACCTGGCCGAGTTGACCAAGTTCGGCATTGTTCCAGAGCACACTGTGTTCCACTGTTTGAAGGTCTGCTTGGATGATTTCTCCAAGATGAACATACAAATCATTTGCGACCTTCTCGAGAACTGCGGACGATACCTGCTGCGGAATCCAGAGACTTCGCCTCGCATGGCCTCTTTCCTGGAGACGCTACAGCGCAAAAAGTCCGTACAGCACATTGGACCAAATGAGCGGATGCTGATCGAGAATGCCGTCTACTACGTGGACCCGCCAGAGCGGCCTGCTATCCAGCAAAAGGAGCGGACTCCCTTGGAGCTCTTCGTGAGAAAGCTGATCTATATCGACCTGTCGAAACGTACTCTGGATAAGATCGCGAGACAGATCCGCAGGATGCACTGGGAGGAGGCTGAAGTGAGTAGCTTTTGCTGCATTTCTGATCTTTAATTTTCCTCCTTTTTCCTCGTAAAACTAATTCTTACTCACATTCATCCAGGTCCGGGAGGCTCTTGAGAAAGTATTTTCCAAACCTGGGAAAGTCAAATATGGCGCCATCCACCTTCTAGCTTCTTTGCTGGCACACCTTTACAGGTATCGCACAGAATTTGTTGTGCGGGTCATCGACAATGTCGTCGAGTCGGTCTGCATTGGTCTGGAGCAGAATGACTTCAAAAATAATCAGCGACGCATCGCAGAGGTCAAGTACCTGGCAGAGATATACAACTACCGACTCGTGGAGCACCAAGTAGTTTTCGATGTCATGTACAAGATCATGACTTTCGGCCATGGCGGCCCACCAGTTCCAGGGCGTCTGAACCCGTTCGATATGCCGGATGACTACTTCCGCATTCGCATGATCTACTTCATTCTGGAGGCATCTGGTGTATACTTCAACAAAGGGGCCGCAGGCAAGAAGCTCGACTACTTCCTGTCGTTCCTGCAGTATTACATTTACACGAAGAACCCCCTGCCTATGGACATTGAATTCTTAGTTCATGACATCTATACTGGAACGAGACCTCAATGGAAGCTTGCTTCGAACCTCGAGGAGGCCAGCAAGGCGTTCCAGCTGGTGCTTGCACAAGACAGGAAGGCGGCGGGGCTCAATGGGCAAGAGCCGGAAGAGCAAGATGACGAGCCCAGTGGGCCTTCAACAGAAGATGAGATGCCAGATGGTGACGACGATGCTGATATTGAGGTCGATTCCGATGATGGAGAGGCCCTTGACGAAGATGACGAGGTAGGTTCTGGCTCTTTCCAGATAAATGACATATGTGCTGACCTTGTTTCGTTACACCAGGACGATGATGAGAGCACGACGTCTGAAGAATCTGCGGATGAGGCCATCATCGTCACCCGGCAAGAGGAAGAGATCGACCCTGAGGACGATGCTGACTTCGAGCGGGAGTATGCCAAAATGATGGCTGAGAGTTTGGAATCCAGAAAACTCGACCGCCGCCCCGTGTTCGATGTCGCACTGCCTGTGCGATCGAGGCCGCGTGAGAGCAGTTCATTTGCCGACCAGGGTGACAGCGGTGCCGAGGCGGCTCCGGCCCCTAAAATGGCCTTCTCTTTGCTCACCAAGAAAGGAAACAAGCAACAGGTGAGTCAAGTCACCAAAGTCAAGACCACAACAGCTAACAAGTTCGCAGACTCGGACGCTGGAACTTCCTGCCGATTCCCACTTTGCGGTTGCTATGAGAAACCAGCAACAGGCGGAACGTGAGGAACAACAGCGCATCAAGAACCTCGTGTTGAATTACGATCTGCGTGAGAACGAGAGTGAAGACGGTAAGAGATTCGCTTGATTCAGCCATAGTCAGCATGCATCTAACGACCCTTCCTATACAGGTCACGACGCCAAGCCGATCGCCCATCATCACAACCACCGCTTCGATAAGGTCAACAAGAACACTGGCCAACGGGTCAAGAAGCTTCAATTCGAAGACTTTGAGTGGTATGAGAATTCTATGTCTACAGAGCGAATTGACGACATTCCTGGCCATGTCGAGGGTAGACGACAGCCAAAGCGTCAGGCGGAGCCAAAACGCCTGTCAAGATCGCAGGGCCACGTGAATGTGGATGCCGAAACCCATGACAACGTGGATGACTTCACCGTGGCAAATCCATATTCTCGGCCTCAGCGACGTCCTCGACGCAACCAGGGATATCGAAGGAGATGAGCCCCTCGCTGCTTTCCCCACAGCTAGACCACCTAGGAGAACATTTAACTGACAACGCCGTCACGCGGCATGTTATATAGGACTTGATGAGGCGGCTTTGGTATTGAGTTTACCATCTTGATCGAGGCGAATGTGGACGGATTTCGTCATCACTTATTCCCTTATGACACCAACAGTTTCCGGCCGCCTATGTCAGGCACCGAACCTGACGAAGGCAGCGCCAGCGGCCAAGGACCACCCGTCCTTGTGCGAGAGCGACCCTACGCAGCGAAGCGAGCGGCTGGTCGCCTCCGAGGGTGACACGAGGACGTTTTCAGTTGTCTGTGTTGATACGTTCGTGCGTGTTGAGAGCTGAAGGGCAGAGTAGCAGAGGAGATCGGTGGAGGGCATATATGCCTGGTGATGCAGCTCCGGAGGGCCGAAGGAAACCAACGCTACTGGCGACGTTATCCTGCAAGCCTCGGAAGGCGTACGAGCCTTCCCCGTCCTCCTTTGCGACTGAATCCCTGATGCGAGGTGTGAATATTGCAGGTGGGACGAGACGCAAGGATCAATCCCAGGTTGCAACTTCTTGTGCAGACAGGAGGAGAAGATTTTGCTTTATATCATTCTGACATTCGTTGACCTATGTTTTTGATGCGGAGAGAAAACAGAAAAGAAGGGCGCGCAGTAGGTCTATCAGCTTGTTGTGCACCCTAGAAAATCAGTATACGGAATAGTTCGAGAACAGTCGATCTCTTTGGTATCAACTCTTGTCATGATGGCCTCTGGTGACGTTATTTCTCGATGTTTTCCTTGGCATTGTCTAACAAACCGTGATGGAGCAGTGACTGAGACCATGTTCAACAGAGTCTCAACTGGAAAGTAGTAGTGCTGGGGTATCTGAGAACGGCAGTGCCGATACATTTACCCCGTAGAAACATAAAGAGCTTTTGCCTATATGCTATATGTCACATTCATCGCCCTCATGATAAATACCTGCCAAAATGGTCTCATTTGGTAAGGCTGGCTTTCCTCCAAGACATCCAACACGACATCTGTAGGCATGCCCTGGGTTGGAGTATCTAAGTAGGTATATGGGGCCATCACGAAGCGCTTACTCTACATCTCCTGCCAACAACATACCCACGAGGCGTCGACCAACATCATGATGGACCTTGTCGAGAACTCGCAACCAGGTAACGCGATGGAACGCATTCAACCCAACCGGGATACAGGCATCAAACAGTGACGCTCTCTCTGGATTGCGCGCAATCGCGGAGAGGGTTGGATTGGGTATGCCTTGGACGACCTTCTCACCAACGACCTTGCTGCCGGCGAGTATCAAATTGTCTGGCATGCTTAACCGTTGTCATTCCTGGTGTAAAGGCCACTTTTCAAGTCAGCCTAGGGGAAAGGGGAATCACTTCCGCCGCCAAGCGCCACCCCCCGTGCTTCTTGCTTCTTGTTTTTATTTTTGGGCTGTGCAATGTCTCACTGATCTGTGTCAAGGGCGCCGCCCCCTTGATGTTCTCAAGAGGAAACCCGCCAGTCTGTGTGGACAACTCAAGAAAACATCTACAATAAATGCGGCGAGCCTTGGTCACTTGACTTTATGTATGTACTTTATCGGGGTAGCTAAGAAAGGTATATCACCCGAACTCTTGGTACACTGAGGGTGTAAGGCAGTGAGGCTGAGCTCCGAGGTGTAAGTTAGACAACCTCTCGGGAGAGACATAGACTAACCATGAGAATCAGTTTCAGCCAAAACAAGCAACGAGCTGCAGTATGAAGTGCAGCTCAGTCTGCTGATTTGCTGCAAGTGAACCCGACGAACACGAGGTGACCCACCAACTTGCAGCAACTTCAGCACCGGACTTGTCTCTCTTCTTGTCTTACAGGTCATAATGATGTTGGGCCATGGAGCCTCAGGAAAAAAGGCACCATCCGTTCGTTGGTCCTGTCTTGGCAGCAGATCCAGTTATGTGTGTCCGTATTTTCCAGTCGTTTGGGTTCACCTTCCCCAAAAGGATGGAAGGATGTCGGCAAAGATACGCAAGCTTCACCTAGAAGTAAAGCACTTAAGTATATACTTAAGTAACTATCGGATGAGCACGTTACGGACGAGATCCCCCGTTAGCCGACCAATCTTGGACCTTGGCTTCGAACCTGCATTCCAAACGCCAGGTCGTTTAGGACTTTCTTTTTCTCAAACAATTCAGCCACTGAATGGCTGAATTTTTCCAATCGCTATTCCCGGTGCTCGCCGTCTCGGGACGTGTCCGATCGTTACTACATACTTATACGGTTTGCTCCCGACGATATCACCTGCATACAAGTCCGTACACATATAGACACTGTAATCGCAACACGACTGTAATCGCGTACGATACTCGCATTCCATCCTGTATTCTCTAGACCAGCAACTAAAGCGCAGAAATATGGATTTGCTCTTGCTGTAACGAACCCAAACAAACGCCACCCGTCACTGCTGCAAGCAGCCGATCGACGACGCCTCGTTCACCTGCATCTTGCCGCCAACCAAACGCATTGCAGTTTTCGCGCTGCCGTCGCACGTTTGAGAGACATGCCGACCCTACATGATCCAAGCGACCAGCTCTGAAATCTTGCTTGGGCCATTTTCGAGATTCACACTTTATCAATTCGTTATTCGCCTGAGAACAGGAACACTGTTCCGTACCACTGTGGATCTCATTTACTTGGGTCGAGGTCGGGCATCTCGCTCGACGCAGCCGTCAAGATGGCCACATATTGGGCTGTCAAAGATGTATGTCTGAGATCTTGGAGGGACGCCCAATATCCTGCCTCGCTGGGCCCACTGTTCAGGCAAAGTACTGCAATGGCTGACAGCTTGTGCACAGATAGTCTACACGGCCATAGTCGGCGTAGTGATGCTAGCTGCGATTCTAGAATGGTTTTTATGGATTGGTGCATTCATGTACTGTCTGTGGAAAGTCTTCCGGAAATCTGAGCACTGGACCGTGAACGTCCTGGCAGTGATCATTGCTGTGGCGTTCTTGCTGCTGAGGTATGACATACTTGATTTGCGAGGACAAATATTGAGCATTGACTGATGAACTATTTCCCAGGGTTATCTTCCTGCCTATTATGGTAGTTACGTTACCACTACCAAGTCAAATCGTCAAGTTGTGGCCAGAGGAAATGGTTGATTTCCTAATGTGGTTTGCCTTCTGGTCTTTCGCTGGCCTGCTCACCGTGCCGTGGCTCTTCTGCGTCTACCAACTGGTCACTCACCAGCTTGGACGGACGAAGCGTATCAAGCAGCTCCTGGACGAGGATTCTGCCCCAAAGGTCGTCATCGTCATGCCTTGCTACCAGGAAGATCCAGAGGTCCTCATAACGGCCATCAACTCCGTCGTCGACTGTGACTATCCACCTTCGTGTATACACGTTTTTGTATCCTTCGATGGCGACCAGGAAGACGAGCTCTTCTTGACCACCATCGAGAAGCTGGGCGTTCCATTAACTCTCGAGACTTACCCCAAGAGTATCGATGTTGCTTACAAAGATGCTCGAATTACCGTCTCGAGGTTCCCTCACGGCGGCAAGAGAACCTGTCAGAAGGCAACCTACAAGCTCATTGACAGGATCTACTCGGAATACTTAAAGAGGAACGACAACCTGTTCATTCTCTTCATTGACTCGGACTGTATCCTGGACCGAGTCTGCCTGCAGAATTTCCTTTACGACATGGAGTTCAGCCCGGGTAACAGGCGCAATATGCTCGCCATGACCGGCGTGATCACCTCAACCACCAAGAAGCACAGCATCATCACACTCCTCCAGGACATGGAGTACATACACGGACAGCTCTTTGAGCGCTCAGTCGAGTCCGGCTGCGGGTCCGTCACCTGCCTCCCCGGCGCCCTGACCATGCTGCGCTTCAGCGCGTTCCGGCGCATGGCCAAGTACTACTTCGCGGACAAGGCGGAGCACTGCGAGGACCTGTTCGACTTCGCGAAGGACCACCTGGGCGAGGACCGGTACCTGACGCACCTGTTCATGATCGGGGCCAAGAAGCGCTACCAGATCCAGATGTGCACGTCTGCGTTCTGCAAGACGGAGGCGGTGCAGACGTACAAGTCCCTGGTGAAGCAGCGCCGGCGGTGGTTCCTGGGCTTCATCACCAACGAGGCGTGCATGCTGACGGACTGGCGGCTGTGGAGGCGGTACCCGGTGCTGGTGCTGTACCGGTTCTGCCAGAACACGATCCGCACGACGGCGCTGCTCTTCTTCATCATGGTGCTCGCGCTGCTGTCGACCGAGAAGTCGCTCGACGACCTCCCCGTCGGATTCATCGCCATCTCGCTCGGGCTCAACTGGCTCATGATGATCTACTTCGGCGCCAAGCTCCGGCGCTACAAGATATGGCTGTACCCCGTCATGTTCGTGCTCAACCCCTTCTTCAACTGGTACTACATGGTCTACGGCATCTTCACGGCGGGCCAGCGCACGTGGGGCGGGCCCCGGGCCGACGCCGGCGCGGCGGATAAGAACACTACCGTGCAGGAGGCCATCGAGCATGCCGAGCAGACGGGCGACGAGCTCAATATCAAGCCTGAGACGTTCATCCCCGCTGTCATGGCGCAGAGGGAGGAGTTGGAGCAGGAAGAGGACGAGGGGGATGGGGATGGGGGCGGGGAGGAGGAGGGGATGGTGGCCAGGACGGCGGGCGCCTCGTTGTCGATGAGGAGCAGGGCCGGGAGTAGCAGCGTGAGGAAGAGGAAGATGAGCAGCAGTAGGAGGGACGGCCTGGGCAGGCAGAAGAGTGTGCTGCAGCCGCCGCCGCAGGTCGAGGGCCTGTTTGCGGCGCCGCAGAGGATGGAGGGCGGGTTCTATAGGTATACCGACCCGGTGGCCGACTCTAGTGGTGCTAGCAGTGTTGATCTTCCGTCTGGTGGTGTCGGAACGCCGAGGAGGAGGATGGGTGGTGGAGGTGGTGGTGCCACGACTAAAGCTAGGACTGGGGATGTTGAGATGCGGGTTTCCTCGTATGAGAGTTCCACGTCGAATGATACGGATGTCAATGGGAAGGAAATGGCGACATATGATAACTACGACCACGACATCAACAACAGCAGCAGCAAGAAGACATACTACGGCCAGCCTTACCAGGACGAGCCGCCCTCGCCGGCCTACATGCCCAGCGGAGCGCCACCACCACCGCCACCACCTGAGGCCGAGGTCGAGGACGAGGTTGAGGACGTCGATGACACCCCCTTCATGAACGAGGAGGACAGGCGCAAGTACGAGATGGCGCACTCCTGGCAGCTTGGAGGATCATCCATGACGGCACAGTCCCGACAGTTCCCGCAGCAGCACCAGCAGCAGCCCCTCATGCCGCAGGGTAGGATGATGTACGGGTTTCCCACCCCAGAGGTGGTTCGGCTGCGCGAGGAGGGCTACGCGGAGACGTTACCTGGCACGCCGGTGAATGCACCGGGTGGGTTTGGTAACCCTGTGGATGGGTATAGGGGTGACGGTGGTGGTTTGGACGAGAGGCAGGGTTTGATGGTGCCTTCTACTGATGATAGTGGAAGTGGTGGCAATGGGAGGAGGGGTAGAGGGAGGAGTCCGTTGGCGCGGGAGACGTTCTTGAGGGTGCCGTTCGAGGATGATGATGAGGTGGTGGAGAGTCAGCAGGAGGATGAGAGGGATGAGAGACATGAAGGAGGTCGGAGACATCGTTATGGCAGATAAAGAGCCAAGTTTCTTCCGGGGAATCAGTTGATGTCAGTCAGCGCTCCGAGGGGCTGGACATGATATGCATGAGTGCACATTGATTACTACTGGCGTTCTGAAAACGGGTTTAGATGCTACCAAGACCAGGCATGATAGATCTTGGATGATGATGATGAATAATGAATGAGACACGATTGATGCCAATGGCTGTTGTTGCTGATAAACTGGTGGTCAGATAGATGCATCACAGTTCACCTTGCCCCTGATGGCCTCTTTAAGTCACACAGCAATGGGAGTCCAGGCCGAGAAGAGAGCCATACATAGTGAATCTACTTGTTGAATGTGAGACATAATGAGGTCTGGATGGTGTTCAATTTGAAGAGAGAGATATAGATATATATAATTCACTTATTTTATATCCTGTGGTGTCTTTGCCACAGGTCCAATAAATCAATTAACTAAGCAGCACACTTGCCCACAGTAGTCAAGTACCCTACCCTGCCTACCCTGCCTACCCTGCCTACCCCGTATTACCGTAGTAGTATGAGTGAGGTGAGCTCACTCACTCAAGTCAGCTTAGCCAGTGCCAGCCAGTGCCAGGCAGCGCCGCCAAGTCAAAAAAATTACCCCACTCACACCTGCTTTGACGTTGACCAAAAGAAACCAGCTCCCGGTTGATCTCAAAGCACTTTTTTTTGTGTGTACTTGTCGACCTGCACAATTCCCAACCGACAACCAACCAATCCATTGTTCTGTTCAGTTCTCTCTTTCTCTCTCGCTCTCTCTATTCCTCTTTTATTCTACACAACAGACAACAGACAACACGACCCACCTGCAGAAAATGGCACCCAAGAAGAAGGGCAACAAGAAGGCCCAGGACGACTGGGAAGCCGAGCTGGGCGAGACCATTGCACCAGCCAACGGAGACGAAGCCCCCGCCGCCGCCGAGAACAATGACGCAGCTGCTGATGCCGAGGAGGGCCCCGCCGCCGGTGGCCTGATGGCCCTCATGAAGAAGAACAAGGAGAAGCGCAAGAAGAAGGGCCTGTCAGATGACGTCCCAGTCGAGGAGGCCGAACCCGCCGAGGAGAAGGCCGCCCCCGTCGAGGCCAACATGGACGACGAGTTCGCACTCCCAGAGAAGAAGGGCAAGGGCGGAAAGGGCAAGCAGCAACAACAAGCAGCCAAGGGTGGCGATGATGAGACGGATGCGTCCGGGCGTGTCCTCACCAAAGCCGAGAAGGAGAAGCTCAAGAAGGAGCGTGAGAAGCAGAGGAAAAAGGAGCAGGTATGTTCAGGTTCATGTTCATGAATCACCTTTGAATGACTGACCGACCTCCGGGTCGGGCTCGAGAATGAAAGCTCACAACTTTGTGTGTCCATAGGCAGCCAAGAAGAAGCCTGCCGGCCCTGTTAAACCCGAGCCCTCCAAACCTGCCGAGAAGAAGGACGAGCCCGCCGCTGCACCCGCCGCTGCCCCAGAGCCAGCAAAGGGTGGCAAGAAGATCCCCAAGGCCCTCCAGTTGCTCCAGAAGCAGCAAGAGGAGCTCCGAAGGAGAGAGGAGGAGGCCAAGCGCCTGGAGGAGGAGGCAGCACGGAAGGCAGAGGAAGAGGAGCGCATGACCGCAGAAGAGCTCAAGCGCAAGGAGGAAGAGCGCGCCCGCAAGAAGCAAAAGGAGAAGGAGAGGATCGAGCAGCTCAAGAAGGAGGGCAAGTACCTCACAAAGGCCCAGAAGGAGGAGAAGGCCCGCAACGAGCTCAAGCTCCAGCAGATGCTGGCTGCCGGCATCAAGGTCGGTGGTCCCGCCGAGGGCGAGGCTGCCAAGAAGCCCAAGTTCGAGAAGAAGAGCAAGGGCAAGAAGCAGGACAAGGTGAGTTCAGCCCAGCGCTGGTCAGGCATGGATTGCGTCGCTCAGCTGCTAATAATCCTGTCAGATCGATGAGGAGAAGGCTCTCGCAGAGGCTGCCGAGCGTGCAAGGAAACAAGCCGAGGAGCTCGCCAAGAAGAGGGAGGAGGAGGAGCGCGTTGCTCGTGAGAAGGCCGAGGCTGAGGCTGCCGCGAAGGCTGCCGCGGCTAAGGAGGACGATGTCGAGGAAGACTGGGAGATGGCAGCAGCATCAGACAGCGACGTCAAAGATAGCTGGGACGCAGACTCTGATGACGAGGCAGGCAAGAAAGAGAACGCCGAGGCCCAGAAGGCCCAAGCGCTAGCTTCAAGGCCCAAGGAGCAGGAGCAGGAGGACGACGACGAGGAAGACGAGTCGTCATCCGACGAGTCATCAGACAATGGCGTAGAGGCCCAGAGGAAGAAGGAGGCCCTGGCAAGGCGGGAGAGGCTCCACCAGGCTGCCCTTGCTGCCCGGTCAAAGGACAACCTCCGATCGCCCATTTGCTGTATTCTTGGCCACGTCGATACTGGTAAGACGAAGCTGCTCGACAAGATCCGTCAGACCAACGTCCAGGAAGGTGAGGCCGGTGGTATCACTCAGCAGATTGGTGCCACTTACTTCCCCGTCGACGCCATCAAGCAGAAGACACATGTCGTCAACCAGGATGGCAAGTTTGAGTTCAAGGTCCCTGGTCTCCTGATCATCGACACGCCCGGTCACGAGTCTTTCTCCAACCTGCGTTCCAGAGGTTCTTCTCTTTGCAACATTGCTATTCTGGTCGTCGATATCATGCACGGTCTTGAGCCTCAGACTCTCGAGTCGATGAAGCTGCTCCGTGACAGAAAGACTCCCTTCGTCGTTGCCCTCAACAAGATCGATCGTCTTTACGGCTGGAAGAAGATTGACAACAACGGCTTCCAGGAGAGTTTGGCGCTGCAGGGCAAGGCTGTGCAGAACGAGTTCAAGAACCGTCTGGACCAGACCAAGGTCGCTTTCGCCGAGCAGGGTTTCAACGCCGAGCTCTTCTACGAGAACAAGTCCATGGCCAAATACGTGTCCCTGATCCCCACATCTGCCCACACTGGTGAGGGTATCCCAGACATGCTCAAGCTCATTGTGCAGCTTACCCAGGAGAGGATGGTGGGCTCGCTCATGTACCTTTCCGAGTGCCAGGCCACCGTTCTGGAAGTCAAGCAGATCGAAGGTTTCGGTATGACCATCGATGTTATCTTGTCCAACGGTGTCCTTCGCGAAGGCGACAGGATTCTCCTGTGCGGCACAGAAGGTGTCATCAAGACCAACATCCGAGCCCTGCTCACGCCAGAGAAGCTCAAGGAGCTGCGTCTCAAGTCACAGTACGTGCACAACAAGGAGGTCAAGGCCGCGCTCGGTGTCAAGATTGTCGCACCTGGTCTCGAGAAGGCCATCGCTGGTTCGCGTCTGCTGGTCGCCGGCCCCGACGACGACGAGGACGACATCGAGGACGAGCTCGAGAGCGATCTCGAGTCCCTGTTCAGCCGAGTCGAGAGGACCGGCCGTGGTGTGTCCGTCCAGGCGTCCACCCTGGGATCCCTCGAGGCCCTGCTGGACTTCCTCAAGGACTGCAAGATCCCCGTGGCCAACGTGGGCATCGGCCCCATCTCCAAGCGCGACGTGATGCAGTGCGGCATCATGCTGGAGAAGTCGCCCGACTACGCCGTCATGCTCTGCTTCGACGTCAAGGTGGAGAAGGAGGCGGCGGCCTACGCCGAGGAGAACGGCGTCAAGATCTTCACCGCCGACATCATCTACCACCTCTTCGACCAGTTCACCAAGCACATGGACGACCTGCTCGAGAAGAAGAAGGAGGACTCCAAGATGTTGGCCGTCTTCCCCTGCGTCCTCAAGCCCGTCGCCGTCTTCAACAAGACCGGCCCCATCGTCGTCGGTGTCGACGTCGTCGAGGGTTCGCTCAAGGTCAACACGCCCATCGCGGCCGTCAAGACTAACCCCACGACTGGTCTCAAGGAGATTGTCAACCTGGGTAGAGTGTAAGTCCACCAACCTCCCCCCCCCCCCCCCCCCCCCCCCCCCCCCCCCCCCCCCCCCCCCCCCCCCCCCCCCCCCCC
>LKEA01000012.1:522692-536507 GCA_003795315.1 Cytospora schulzeri | reverse complement strand
TAAGCCCCTCCTTACCCCTTCCGCCCCTGTCACCCCTGATCCCCTCTGCAAACCTTGAGCCCAGAGGCTGACAACACTAAACCACACAGCACATCCATCGAGCGTGAGCACAAGCAGATCCCCGTCTGCAAGAAGGGCCAGCCCTCGGTGGCCGTCAAGATCGAGATGGGCAGCCACCAGCCCGCCTACGGCCGGCAGCTCGAGGACGCCGACATGCTGTACAGTCAGATCTCGCGCGCCTCCATCAACTGCCTCAAGGAGTTCTACCGCAAGGACGTCACCAACGAGGAGTGGTCGCTCATCGTCAAGCTCAAGCCCGTGTTTGACATTCCTTAGATTTCTTACTTTGTTGATAAGATTCGAGAATAACGACTGGCTGGGCTGTTGGCTGTTGGCTGTTGGGCTGGAGAGGAAGGGGAGAGTTATAGGTTTAGCTAGGGAGACGAAGGGGAGTGAAAGTCTGCTGGTGTGACGCTGTTGCTGCTGTAACGAGCAAGCGGGACAGAATAGTAGGAAGAGAAACGGAGGTAGGATCCGCAAGGGACAAAAAAAGAGAGAGAGAGAGTATGATACAGCGGCAATGAATGAACTGGTTGCATTGCAGCGATGAGCTTGATTGAGTGTTGTACTGTCTGTACGTACCATGCAAGGAGGAAGAAACGCGAAGAAGAGGCAGGCATATGAGTGGAAACGTAAAAAAAGGTGTTTTCGGTTCATTAGGGGTCATATTTTTTTTTTTCACAAGAACCATCTCCTCATCCCCAAATGGCCCTCCGTGTATGTATGTATGTACTTCGTAATCTTCGCAAACTCCCTCACTCATTCATACCTGGCAATCCACACACACGCCCCCTCTTATTATTGATGATGATGATATGTCATGATGAGAGTTGTTCATTGTCAAATCTAGGCTATCTAAACTGACATCAATCATTCCAGAAAAAAAAAAAGTAACAAAAGACGAGAAAGGCGTCGCGTCCTGTATTCCCCCCCTTCTATAAAAGCTCTTTCTTTTCCGCCCATAATCAAATTACTCGCAACAATAACGTCCAGGCACTCTCCCTACCTTGGTAGGGAAGCCAGCCTGGAACCCAGAAGCCGCTCATGAACGATTTGGTCTTTCGAGAAGCAGCCTCTTGCGTTTCTTTATCCTCTTCTGACTTTGTCATGCATGCCATATTCTTCATTTACTTTAAACCACCTGCCATCCTACTACTTAAAGCACGATCGGATCCTCCGAGCTGGGACCAGTCTCCTATTTCGGGTCCTCAGCCACGTCAGCCTGGGCCTTAGCATCGGCATCTGCCATCTCGGCGTCCTTGGAGGCGTCGGCCTGCTTGCGTGCCTCCTCATCGCTGGCCTTCTTGGCAGCCTTCTCGGCATCGACCTTGGCCTGAACCGCTTGTCGCTCCTCCTCGACCTTCTCGAAGTGTCGCTGGACGATGGGGCCGGCCATTGCGCGGATCTCATCGATCTTGGCGACGTAGACGGCCTTGGTGGTGTCCTCGCCATCCTCGTACAGCCAGTCCTATAGCAAGTCAGCAATGTTGCACTTGTATGCAATCAATTCAGTAATCTTGTTTGGCTTACCTCGCTAGCCTCCAGCTTGGCCTTGATCTTCTCCTTCTCCTCGTCGCTGGCGAAGTCGGCGTACTGGTCGTCGAGCTTGTTGCGCAGCTCGTAGATGTAGGTCTCGAGCTCGTTCTTCTTCTCCTCGGTATCGGCGACGTGCTTGTCCTCCATAACCATGGAAGACTCCTTCTCGGTCAGGGTGTGCCTGGTGGTGCTATCCAGAGCCAGGGTGCCGGCAACAATGGGCAGGTCTCCCTTGCGCACCTGCTTCTTGACCTTGCGCGTCTTGGGCTTGTCGTCCTTGCTGTCGGTGTCCATGGCCTTTGAATTGGTTAGCTCGTGGTTCTCTTTGCACACCGAGATTGAGGAGAAGGGCGCCTCTTGATCTTGGGGACTCAAAAATGGATTCCGCCTGCGCTTCGGTTGGGCAGCCGCGCCATCCTCAACTGGTGGGGAGGCGGACGGCTTCCGCTTTGCAGGCAGAGACTCATCGTGAAGATCTTCAGTCGTATATTTACTCACATCAGCGTTCTCACCATCCTCCTTCTTTGTCTCCTCCTCGGGGATAGGCTCCTCAACCTCCTGGTCCTCGACGTAGTATCCGCTCTCGACGTTCAGGACACCGTGGATGTTAATGCGGGCCTTGAGCTTGCAGATCATGAACTCATCGGGGCCAGAGCCAGCCTGGACACCCTTGACAGAGAAACGACCGATCCATGGGTTGATCTTGCCAGGCAGATCATCGGGCTTGACGTAGCGAGCCTCGAGGTCGAAGGGCTGCTTGCGGTAGAAGGTGAGGATCTTGGTAGAGGGCATGACTCCACCCTTGTTGAAGACAACCAGGCTGGTGTCCTCATCGGGAATATCGGCAGACTTCTCCCAAGCGAACTCGATGGGGTATGGGACGACGTCCTGGACGGAGAAGTCACGGACCCTGAAGACGGGGGAGAGAATGGCACAGCTGAAAGCGCAGCCTCGTGCGACAGCCTCATCCTGGTTGAGGGTGAAGGACAGGGGCTTGCCGAAGAAGGTCTGGATGCGCTCCTTGATAGCGGGCACACGAGAGCCACCACCGACAACCTCGATGATCTCGATGTCCTCCTTGGTAAGCTTAGCATCGGCCAGAGCCTGCTCCAGGACGACGTGAGTCTTGCTGAGCAGGGGCTCGATGAGGGCCTCGAACTCTTGACGGGTGACCATAGCCTGGACGTCGATGTCGTTCATGAGGGACTCGATGTTGAGAGGAGCCTGCTGGTTGGCAGACAGGATCTTCTTGGTCTTCTCGGCGGCAGCATGGACACGGGTGAGGGCCTTGGGGTTGGAGAAGATGTCGATCTTGTACTTGCCGAGGAACTCCTTCTGCAGGTGGTCGACCAGGGCCTTGTCGAAGTTCCTGCCACCGAAGTGGCGGTCGCAGGCGGTGGACTTAACGGCCAGCTCACCCTTCTTGAACTCAACGATGGAGCAGGTGTAGTTGCTGTGGCCGACATCGACGAAGGCGACGCGGCGGGGCTTCTCGTCGGGTGCGGGCAGGTCGAGCTTGGGAATACCCCAGCCGAGAGCAACAGCGGTAGTGTCGTTCATCAGACGCAGCATCTTGAGGCCGGCGATCTCAGCAGCATCGATCAGGGCGCGACGCTGGATATCGGTGAACCATGCGGGAACGCTCATGACGATGTCGCTAACGGGCAGCTTCAGCTCGGTGGATGTGGTGTGCTTGATCTTGCTGAGGTACATGGCGCAGAGTTGTGTCGCAGTGAACTGCTCCTTCTTGCCACAGTAGGTAACCTCGGCACCGACCTGGCCGTTGATGTCGACCAGGGGCGCAGAGACGTACTGCTGCTCGATCTGAACATCGGGATCCTGGAGCGAGCGGCCGGCAAGGCGCTTCAGACAGCTGACAGTGTTCTTGAGGTTGGAGATCTCTTGTGTTTTTGCGGCTTCACCGAGGTATCGTGCCTTGGGGCCGAATCCAACGAGGGATCTGTTCAAGGAGAGTGTCAGCGAAGGGAACAGGTGTGACCATGGCACAGGGTTGAGGAAGTTGGTTGAATATACTTACGGTGTGGCACGGTTAGAAACCTCGTTTGCGATCTGTTATGACAAGCATCCAGTCAGTATCCATGAAACCTTGGGTGCGCGACACGAGGCAAAGAGATATTTATATATGGAGGCCGGGGAGGAAGGACGAAGGGGGCAGACGTACAACATCGACACCACGGTTTCTCGCAACGGCGATGGCCGTGTTGAGGGTTCCGAAATCGACTCCTATAAACAAGGTAAGGCGTCAGTATACAGAGGCATGATCCGGAAAGTAGGCAAGGCAGGGAAAGCTTGGGCTGCAGCCAGCGAACGAACTTACCCACTACACTCATTATGGCGGTTTGTTGGTTTTGGCGGGGTAGATGAAGTTATGAGAAGAGCTGAATGGGATTCACAACTCGAAAGAAGCAAAAGTAAAAGTTGCGGATATGGAAGTTCTCGAAATGCTGGAATGGCAGTTCTGAGAGACTCGTATTTTCGTGGATTAGAAAGAAGGGGGGGGGGGTATTTGTGTGTGGTGGTGGTTTGGTCGCGTATTGAAAGATGGTAGGTTGAGGTTGAGGTTGGGCGTTGAAGTCGGTGATGGAGGGAAAGCAACACTCATCGTCAGTGGAAGAAAAAAACTGGTTGCCCGCCCGCCTTGCTCCTTTGCCAGCTTGTTTAGCGGGGACCCTGCGCCGCAGCCTGAGTGTGATACATCGACTCCCCCCCTGTCTTGGTCCCCTAGTCTGTGCGAAGGGGAAAACACACCCCCCTCCTGCCTCCCAAGACACACCGCATACTAAAGCTGACTAGCAGGACTAGGTAGAGAGTTCTGCTAGTACACACAGCACTGTATGGATGGATTCATCTGGAAGTTTCTCGATGATTCCCATTTATTCATCTACACTAGTGGTTTGTCCTATTCTACGCATACCACACAGCCAACCTGTCACCTGCCACTGTCTTTATTCGAATATCATGGATCATCTATCTCTACCAGCTTTACCTACCTAGGCAGCCAGCTTCTACTAGACATATATCAAAAAGGCAGAAAAGACAAACTCGCGCTCTCCAACGGGCAAGATGTCGTCATCTGCGATAAGCACCCAGAGCTTCTCTTATCAATGCGTACACGCCCCGGGGAGTGTCCTATCACCCCACTATCTTGGGCTTTCTATCGCAGAATCTTTCTCCCAAAACCCCACCATGACTTCACAGCTCGAAGCGCTGTCTCCATTTGTTTTTCACTTCCCCCTCCTTGTAACTACTAATAATAATGGGAATCAGCAAATAGCGGGTTGCCCCAGTCCCAGACGCGGCAAGCTCCAGTGATAGGCCACCACTTCTGCCAGTTTGCCAGTCCTCAAAGTCACTCACTCACCCGATTTCCAACGGTCGAGGGAGGTTGGGGATGGGCTGGATGGGCTGGATGGCAGCCAAGATGGACGGCGGGTATGCGTGTTCAAATATCCAGGTCCACATCTATCTGCGAGAATAATACTGTACTGCCACTCAGCTGCCACTTCATACACGGACCGCAACGTCGAGCCAGGAGCGCCTAACGTTATTGGCCTGGTAGCGTGTCCCACAAGTTCCCTTACTCTTGACATGATCTTCGTCCTGGTCCCCTAGCTTCTCCCTCTAGGGACCGTTCTCTCGATACACTCTTGCACCCTCGACATCCCTGGCATGCACCATCCTGGCAGCCCTGGTAGTGCCTGGGAGGTCCTGGCGTTTGACCGTCAGTCTACAATAAGTCCAAACTACCACGCCTGACCAAAGACAGGGCGTTCAGGACAGGTTGGAATGATACAAGGTCTCACACGCCACGAGCTATCCCAGCCACACCATCAGACAATGTCTTGGTAAGGATTGTTTTGGCCACGTGTAAGTAAGGCAATGGAAGCTCAGTAGGTGACAGTTTTTCGGCAAACGGAGGGTTTCCAAGTTGATACACTTGTTCAGATCTTTCGACTGTGTGCTCGCTCGCTCAGCATGGAGCTGAGGAAGAAGAAGCTGCAGGCCACAGTACCACCATTGCTGGGACGCCAGTCCGCCACACCATGGTGTGCTTCCCTATCGTTGCCTTCGACAGATGCAGGCATTCATGCCTATGGGCTTTTACAGCACGAACGCCACACGGCTCTTAAGTATCCTCAGGATTCCTTTCGTTGCTGTCCTAGGAAGCCTCTCTCTTTGCAGTGAGATCGTTACGGTGGTTATGGCAAGGCTCATGGGCAAGACACCGCGCCAGGACGTCCATGGTCACCGTCCTGTGGCCCCGAGTACGCTTGAGCCGTCGAAACTGGTTTGGCAATAGGACTGACTGGTCACCACTTGGCAAGCCACTCAATAACGGGGCATGCGGGTAGAGCATATTGGGCCAAACACTCGAGGCGAACAATAGACGGATCGAGAAGGCACTCACTCAATCTCAGCCACAGCTACAAGGCGGGCATGTTTGTTTGCTAATACTACGAGTATGGCTGTTCTCGCCGGAGTCCTCCGTGGCCATGGACGAACATGCTGCTCAGTCCATCCGGGGGCAAGTCACCAGTGACTGCTTTGAATTCCCGCCGACAAAGCTAGTAGTATGTCGTACGGACTGAAGGCGGTCGGCTCTGGTAGGGACATTGTGGCAACTGGGCTCTCGATAGGTCCCGCATCCGCGTCGAGCAGATGCATAGTGACATTGAGGTGTTATATGATAGTGAACAAATCTCCTTCGCCAACGTTCTCGACTGCTTCTCCGTTCATGATACCCTGAACATAACAATGACCAAAGTATCTGTAGCGGATTCTGTCCTTTTCGTCTATGGTAGGACAAAGAATGAACGGCACATTCCCGCCAAAGAGGACATGGACTGTGTCTCCCAATTGCACACCGTTTCGTGCCAGGCCTATCAGCCCTTTCTTGGTGACGAACAGAGCGGTGTTGATCATAGATGTATAGTCTAGCGCACCCATTATACCCAGCAAGGAACGTTGATCTAATTCACCCTGTGGGAAAAGGTCGTGCTCATCCCAACGCATTTCTTGTTGGAAGACCTCCACCATGAAGGTCTTGAGCGCCTCGAAGCGTGTTCCGCCGGTAGGGTATGGGCTATTTCGCGACCTTGAATCGGCCAATCCTAGCAGTTCGGTCAACTTGCCACTAAGTTGAGGCCGAATGCACTGCCCATCATGCGAAAAGGCGTAAGTGATTTCTTCGACTTCGTCCACCAAAACACCTCGGGTTTCGAGTTCTCCGAAAGAACCGAAACGGACCGAGAGCTCCCTCCCCCTTGATGCATTGTAGAGGTTGTAGCAGGATGCAGTTGTACGAAGTGACTCAACCGACGAAGTAGACAGATCGTGCACCCAAGTGGGTAGGTCATTTCTCGACTGTGTTCGTAGCCTGACCAATGGCTCAAGGCTTTGATTGAGCAGAATCAGGTTAATAGTCATCTCGCGGAAGACTTCTTCTGGTGACAGCGAATAATCCACCACTGCAGACAGCTGTGTTCCCCAATCCGCTTTCAGGCCGAGAAGGGCGTATAGCATATCCCTCGAGTCTCCAGCCTCGCGACTACGATGTACTGTGAGGGCCTCAGTCAATGTAAGGGTTGGCTCTCGACAAATCTCGATGTTTCTCACACGAGTCTCAAATTCCACCAGGCCTATGTGCCGGAAACGATCATCAACTGAGAATAGACGGTCAATGCAGCACTTCTTGGTGTGGTGTTGATCCATAGTTCTTTGAGCCTTGACAAAGTCCGACCAGTCAAGATGCAGATGGCCGCAGAAGGCAATCGCCTTGCGAGGGAGGACAGCCTCTTGGACCGTCCAGATTCGGTCCCACCAAGTCAGGTCCATGAGCTTTTTGAATGACTTGCGTGAGGCCCGAGTGACCTGGATGGCTCCAGGCCCGCAGGAAATTTTGCCAATTGCGAAATGATCATCTTCGCCTGCCTCCGCCATCTCCTTTATCAACTTGAAAGCATTCAAGCCCGCGTCGTGTGGAATCCTTGAACAGTGATACCGAGTCTCGTTCAAATATCCTGAGTACCCCTCGCTCCTGAATGAGAACTCCTCGCCCATGTAAGGGAACTCCTCGTCCGGCAAAAAGAACTCCTCGTCCATGTCTGACTCCTCATCCGTGTCTGACTCCTCGTCACTATCAGAAGATTCCCCTGGAGCCGTACTGCCCAGCCAGAGAAGGGCCAATGCCGTTTCTTTGTATATTTCCGCCATCAAGTGAACTTGATGGGTCTTCTCGACATCATCGGTCTGGTTGATGCACAACGCGTCCACCCACATGCGCCTCGTCTCCGCAGGGAATCGTAAGCCTCGGAGGGCAGCTTCAAGGTTTGTAGTAACCTGGACTTCTCGACCCTCGAGGAGGATCGGTCTCACATCTTGAGCATCCCCCCAGACGTAGGACAACGCTTCGTAGTACGGTTGATCACCGAGGTTGGCCAGCTGGAGTTCGCAACGTATGGGATCATCCCCTTCTCCCGGCAGGAGGTGCAAGATACGGATCTGCTTTGCGTGGAGGTCGAGAGGCTGCAGCGGGACAAGGTTGGCCTGCAGGTCCTTGGTGTCTTGGAATGACGAGAGCCTTGCCGACGACATGATCCGATTCGGGCGAGACGCAGGGTAAAGTCAAGTGTGGTTGCTGTTGTCAGGGACAGGTATGGAGATGTGGTACGTATTAAGGAAATGCGATAGGGACGGCAGGCAGGAAAGCATATATAACGTTGTACTAGATCGGGAGCCTTGACAGGTGGGTCAACCTACACATTGATGCCTCAGATATGTGTGGGGCAGGAGGCCTGTTGTCATATGCGTGGCGCAGGCTCGAAGTGGTGACAACACAGCCCAAGAGTTGGCAGATAGTATGAGGCAGAAGATACCGAGAAAGCCCACAGTAAGATGATTAACACGAGCACTGCTGGTAACTTCGAAAGAGAGGCGCGAATTTCATATCAGTGCCCGACGTATCAGTACACGTGTGATCTCTCTCCAGCCAGCCTGACTGCCTGGCTGGTCAGATAACCGGCATAAGGAGATACTCCAGTATCTCATACGCCAGCCGACAATACGCCATCACCCTCTCCTCCTCCTCCTCAGCCTCAAACCCCCCCGTCCACCTGCCCCCATCCACGCCGTCGAGGTACTCCGCGAAGTACCCCGCCCACTCCCGCCTCGCCCAGACCAGGCCCTCCAGCGCCCTCTTGTCCAGCACCCGCTGCATCAGGTCCCCGTCCACCTGCATCTGCAGGCTGTTGTCCACCACCGGCCGGGGGTCGTACGCCTCCTCCTCCTCGGGCGTCTCGAAGCTCAGGTACGTGAACGGGTACAGCTCGGCCGATGTCTCGGCGATGTTCTGCACGAACCGCAGGAAGTACCACAACCTCAGGTCCAGCAGCGTGAAGCTCTGCAGCGAGCCGTCGATCCCCATGCCGAGTATCTCCGCGTCGTTGACGGAAGCCGGTAGCAGGCCGAAGCGTTTGCCCCTGCGGGCGCCACGCGACCATGCAGGCAGGGTCCGGCCCAGGCGGAGACGTCGCACGGTCGAGGGGATGTCTGCCTCGAAAAGCACCTCGCAGTCTTTGTCCGGACAGTCCCAGGGTACCCAAAGGCCCGTGAGACCGCTGTTCTGATCTGCAAGAATCACAATCGAGGACCCCGGCTCCGATGCGACTGTTGTCGTAGGTGACGAGGACCAGGCGCCTGCCACCTCGATCATGTCCATCGCCGGGCGAGTGACCGGGTCAACGTGGGATACTGTGAACTTCCCACCCTCCTCGTCTTCTTTCAGGGCCTTTAGGGAATCGAGTTTCGTCAGTGCTAATGTGTTGAGTGTCGGTCCAGTGAAGGCCAGCTTCCAGGCTGGCGAGCCGAGATCAAAAGTTGACACATCTTTGAGTTTCCTCTCTTCCCTGTCAAGTCGGTAGTGGACAAGCGTCGACCCGAGAACGGCCTGGACGGAGTCGAAGTTGCCCGCGACCGCATAGGCTGGCTCTTTAGGTCCCTTTATTTTATGTCGTGTCCAGTTAAGGATCCTGCCCCGGCTTTCTCCTTGCTGTGGTTTGTCTTGTTTGGTAGACACGACCAATACCCGGCCACCGCTGCCCGGGGCTCCGCGTGTGGAAATGAGAATATAGTAGAAGTTACCAGTGTCCGATGAGACATGCCACTCTTCCAAACCAAGGATTCGGTCACCTTGTTGACCTAACCCACTGATGTACTTCAAAGGCTCCCGGTTATGGTCTTTCACAGGAAAGGAGAGATCACTACCTGTGTCTGGATCAATGAACATCAAGCTCGGCCTGTCATCAGGCGTTTTCACCGCCACCACAAGGCATTTCAGTACATGCGAGTAAAGCAGCTTCTGCGGCGTCATGCCCACTGGTATATGTCGCTGCACTGGTCCTTCCTGTGGTTGTAGCTCCGCCAAGAGTACATGGTCGGTGGCTAGAAGCAGCAGCGGCATGTTCGCGACGTTCCCAGACAAGCTTTCTCGCAGCGCAACAACCGAGGTGATGTTCGGCGAGCGTTTGCTGGAGTCATTGGCATCAACGGTCCATACACTCCGTTTCTGGCCGAATGCTTGCTTGTCTTCTTGGAAACAACCGAACAAGACAAGGCTAGAGTCACAACAGACGAAGACTGAGCCATCTCGAGCTGCGTAGACGTAAGCGGGCACAGAACCCATTTTCTCAAAGTGCACAGATCTTTCCTCGCATTGGTCGCCAAGACTTAGTGTCATCACGACACCATCGCGGCTTCCGGCGACGAGGACAGTGTTTCCAGTGGTTTCAACCACCGATACAATGCTCGTGAAGGGTTCAATATTATCCGCCACTTGCTTTTGAAGGTAATCTGACAGGGATTTTTCTGTGACTGAACAGACTGGTTAGTACCCCAAGACCTAACAACATGCGGCTGATAAGTAGCAAATGTACTCACGGGACCGTATCGTGACCATCTTAATGTGCTTCCTATCCGGAATGCACCAAAAGTCCAGGTAGACTGTGTTATTCCACCACAAGCCCGCGACAACATGCATCTTGCCCCCTATGTGACAAAGTGAAAGGCACGCCACCTCTCCATTTAATTGTTCTTTGAATAGATATTCAGCCCGTAGGCTTTGCACATCTAGCTTGATGATATGAACATCGGACTCGTTGTCCGTATGTGACGTGACGGCGAGCAGATCACCTTCGAGGGTAGCATCTGTGACGACCGCATGTCCAATTCCTAATGTAGCAAAAGAAGTCTGGGTACTGTAAGCTTGTTAGATGTAGTGATCACTTGATTGTGTAGTGAGTTTGTCTTGAAGGCTTACCTTGTGGATGAGCCCACAAATACGACACCACTCTCAGTAACCTGGACGATTGTTTCCTCAGAAAGCCGAGTCGCCACCAGGGTGGGCGAGGAGAGATCATATGGTGTCTGATGTTGATCTACATCAAATGTGTCAAGGAAGTCCGAGGGGATATGCAATAGCGCAGACCTGCCAGGCACCGATAACAACATATGATGGCCATAATCAGGGTCCAAGACATTCGCCGGAAGCATGAAGCATTTCTTGACAACTGTGCCGAAGTCGAACTCCACTCCGATATTTGCTTGCAAGCCATGGCGGTACTCGACGATGGACGAATTCTTGCCTCTGCCAGCTGCAGCAAATATCTTGTCTGGTTGTGAGAAGCCAGTTGATACCGGATCGGCCTCTCGCCGCTGTCTTGTCTTTCCTGTAGCGCCGTCATGATTGTCCCAACGATTGGACTCGTTCGTCGTAACGAAATCTACAGTCGGCGACCAGTTCGGGATCTGGCTGAGCCTCGTTACTTTTTCTCGAGGAGGTGTCTGCTTTGCGTCAGTGAGTCTCTTCAGGGATAGTACACTCAGGACAACTTGCCTGCCATACGCCACCCAATCCGGAATCTCCCCCGAAAATGAGGATGTCATCATTATGGTGCGCGAGGCTCGCAAACGCCGTGGACACGTTGCCAAAAGTTCCAACATAGAAGGCAGCTCCGAGAATATTATCCGAGTCGCATTCAAGGAACATGACAAGTCCATCTTCCCTTGCCAGATAGATATGGTCGTTGGTTTGCTGATACATGGACAGCCGAGGCGGCCTAGACCAGGCGGTCCACAGCGGCGGTTCTGTTCCGTCATGATGCTGGGTCGGTTCGTAATCGTCGATCTCGCAAGGCTCGAAGGAAGGAGCCCCGTGCAGAACGTCTTTACAGAAGGCTATTTCGCCCTCTGACACCGCAAAAAATGCCGTGCGTATAGTGAGAGGGATAATAAGAAGGGGCATCTCGTGTTGCTGTGGCAGCCGATGGCCAACTTTCTCCGCAGACAAGACCTCCCTCAGATCATCTCCAAGTTCCCAGTCATAAGTTATCAAGCGTGGAACGCCACGGTTGACCACGATGAGCAGCAAAATGATGTGCTGGGGATCTTGGGGTCTTGGGTAAAGAAACTCCATCGTATGTATTACGCCGTTCACGGTACGCGGACGGGATGAGATTATCGGCTTCAAAGGTTGGCCACGGACGAAGGAGTTGTTGAGATTGCTCATCGACTCGAGCTCATGGACGACGAAGACGTTCCTGGAACAGGCTTGCGCCATGTACCTGGAGCTCGGGTCTACCGCCAGGTGGAAGCCGGGACGGACGAGGCGCGAACTGTTCAGGTCATGTTGCAATACAACGAACTCGAAAGCGCCGTTTTTATCCGGGCGAAGAAACAAGAAGACGCAGTCACCTGTCTCCAGAATGATCAAAAGCAGCTGAGGAGGTAGGCGTGGTAAGTTCATGGACGAGGCTGGCGCAGAGACGTCTGACATGTCCACGTCAAAATCATCATCCTCGGGCTTGGAATGGAACTTGCTGGCCTGGAACCTGTTGGCGTCAATGTCGTCTCTGCTGAATGTGCCCAGGGCCTTGGCATTGCGAATGCGCGATCCAAAATCTTTCTTCTTGACGATGCTATGGAGCTGCAAATCATGCCGAAGCTCTGATATTTGAACGTAGTGGTCCTTTAGTTACATATATTAGTATAAGCCCAACAAAACTCCCTTATAAATTGTAGATTCCCTGGCCCTTGGTCTACCATTGGGGGCCGGAGGGGTAGGGGAGGGGATCCGGGAGGAAACAATGAGGTACTCACACCAACAAAGGCAATATCGTTGTGCTGAGGTGAGCGAAGGCGAACTGGGATGATCCAATGTGCAACCGGGCTTTCAACAACAGTTCTCGTCATGATGCCACATTGAGGTGGCGGTACCCGTGTCTGCTTGGTGGGCTTCATGGTAGGCTTGCTGAGGAGGTCGTCGACATTGGTCATTCTCGTGACCCACTGGCCGTTTTCGAGAACGTGAGACTGGAACTGAGCAGCCATGTTTGGTGTGTGTGTACTGCGTGTCAGAGGGAAACACGTTGTGCTGTATTACCAGGAGCGAAGGGAGATCGCAGGTGGGCTAAATATAATGTTCCCAGCACAGAGACAAGACCTTGTGTGCCATTTCCCAAGGACATTGAGGTTTGGGGTAAACAGCTCGTGACGTCTAATGGAAAAGACCTGCCAAAGCCACAGTAGCCCCCAATGGCATCCAGAAGCGAGGTACGCAAGGCCAGGGTGGGATTAGAGATATGACTTGTTCCCACTTGTATCCTGTGATATGGAAGGTAGGATGTCAGCTACAACACTAGGTACCGTCAAACAGGCGAGCTGAAGCTTAAGTGAGGTGAGTGTGCCACGGAGAAGTGATTAGACCGGTTTATGTACATGTATATGTCAAGGCACGAAGATCAGGCTTGAGGAACCAAGGCAAGGGTTTGTGGCGCCGTCAACTCAACTTACAGGTAGGTCGTCTGCAGGCCCGCCGAGGATGATGGATGAGTCGGTGATGGCCGGGGAAAGACAGCCGTGGATTTCACGGTGGTGTGGTCTTATATAAAGGGTGAGGCAATAGATACTGTGTACGACATAAGAGCGTGCATGGGCAAGTCGTGATGAGCGCGTGTGTTGGCTTTTTTTTTCTTCGTCTTAAGCCGAGCCGCAGCGTACAGACATAGATCAACTCTTTTGGTTTCCTCGTGTCCAGCAGAATAACGTTCAAGACCGTTCGTATGTTAAATCACTAGGATGATCATGTCTCAGATTATTGTTGTCCGTCATCAATGGTATTGATGATTTGAATTCCGAAAGCCGGGG
>LKEA01000012.1:510706-522671 GCA_003795315.1 Cytospora schulzeri | reverse complement strand
TGGTGCCTGCTTTCGAATCAAAGGTTATTGTTCCCAAAGAAAAGGCAGGCTCAATCTGGCTGCCCTGCTGTCTCTGCTGCTGTTGCCCCTCAATCCAAGCAGCAGCACATCCAAATGCAAGTGCTGCACATCAAGCTGGCAAAAGTGGGTACATGAACCGATACTTCCATCTTGGTGAATAATACACCCCACTACAAAGTACCTCTGAACTTCAGCTTCTCCAATACATATGTACACACCTGGGCACCTGCATATGGACGGCCTCGAGGCTTGTCAGTTTCATATCTTCAACCCTCCACGGTTTCTTTGCCACAAGACGGACCTAGCGCTGCCCTGTCCAACTGCCAGTGCTCGAGTCCAGCCAGGCTGCCAGATAAAGACTACCAATCATCTCAAGATAGCTCAAGAAGCACCCTGCAGTCTCATATATGCGCACTCGAAGAGTTGGACCGCTTTGCATCACTAGGCGCCTAAGATAGCTACCTAGGTACTAAATAGGCATGTATATGTAGGTAGTCCAGGTAGTTCAGGTAGTCAGATAGTCAGGTAATCTGTCTATGTGCAACTGTCGTTGCGCCATGCTTGGATATCAGCACCTGTCAGCCCAACGCTGCCGATCTCGAGGGGCCAGGCAGCCAGGCACACGGGGGTCAGTTCCATCATCCCATCATCCCATGTGTTCAGTGTCTTGGGGAAGCACAGATGGTATCACAGGCCGGGGTACCGAGCTTGCTTTTTCGTCGGCTGCCTGTCCATTTTACGTATTGGACTACCCCGGGCCGGTCTTGCCTGTACGCTACACAGCTTGGGGGAGGGGGAGGGGGATGGGGATGGGGATGGGGTTTGATCTACGGTTTCTTGAAACTTCTATATATCATATACTTTCAAATATAGATAGGGTATATACCCTGGTATCGATGAGGAAGAGCATGGTTGACGTTCACTAAGGACCTGTTGTGAACGAGCAGGCCCAAGCAACATCGCATTAGTCTACACTACCTGACTACGTGCGTCGAGACTCTATGATCGCCACTTCGAATCAGTACTCCCTTGCCCATGCTTCCTTGTCACAAGGCTGATAATCGACAATGGCCAAGGCGCCGAGACTGACATGTCACTTCTCCCCCAGCTTTGTCTTGAGCTAGCGATCTGCCGCATACCATCTTCACGGTTATCTCCGCTGCTGCTGGGAGACGAGTGTGCTTGGCTAAGTTCGACATGTCTCAGCATATCACGGACCGTCAGAGACACTGATACGACAATACTCATACCATATCTGACAAATGTATCAACCCAGGGCTAGATTACTGCTTATGGCTGATGTAAGCACCCTGAAGCAGCAGGAGGGCGTATATGTAGCATACCCAGGTATGTTGAGACCTTCTGCTACCTACTTAAGTAGATATCCCGGACTTGATAGACAATGAGCACTCAGCGCTGATTTACAGAAGCAACCCTGTCATGTACACGTACTAAGTGCTTGGGTAGGTAATATGCGTGGATGTGACCTGTATGTGTAATCCGTACCTACCCTTCTCTACTATAGTATCTCCATTGGAGTCGTGAGGACTCCCAGGAGTTGCTGCATAAGGTAGTAAATACAGGCATACCCCGGGGGAGGGCTTTAGTGGTGCAGGCGATCAAATTAGCGGGCCGCCCGAGCCGCTGTCAGCGCCAGGAGCCCCTAAAGCACAGCAACGAGCGAGCTTGTTTCAGGCGGTCCCCAGGCGGCGCTGCACGTCATCCAGCCGCGAATTGGAGCACAAGTTTCATCAAATCCTCGTGAACAAGTCAACGGCATCAAGACACGATTTGGATATCCACACACAGATCACCATCATCTCCACCTATTTGCTCAATATCGCTTCTGACTTGGGGACCCCGATCGGACACGTTTGCAAAGTGTATTGGATACCTCACCTGTCATCCGCACGAACAAAACACATCACTTCACTGACGAGACATTGCTGGATGCGTGTATGCGTGTGTTGGTTGAATCGACGACAGTTCGCAACAAGACACCAGTTGGGAAGGCTATTGAACGGCTCATATAAGGACCACTGGGACATATCTCTGGACCATTGAAGTCAATTCATCTCATTTTCATCATTCGGTACTCTGGAGAATTCGACTGTAATTCTACCAGTCACCACCACTAGGTCAACGAAGGTGTGGAGGTTCTCGGATAGTCTCAAAGGATTAGGTCGACATGGCCACTGAGGAAGAACACCCTGCCATGGAGCACGAGGACTTCATCAAGAAGGAAGAAGAGGAAGAAAAAGTGGAATTGGACGAGGGCACAAAGGAGGAGCACCCGGTCACGGGGCGCGAGGAAGTTATTAAGAAGGAAGAAGAGGAAGAAGAATCGAAAGTGGACCAGGGCACGCCTCAACCTTTAGACTCACCGGCCACAAAGCAGGAGGAGATCAAGGATGAAGAAGACGAAGCGGAAGAGGAAGAGGACCAGAGCAAACCTCAGCCTCTGGACTCACCAGTCATCGACAAGGAGGCAGAAGCCAAGGCGCAGATTTACTCGGCCAAAAGGGACAAGATTCTCGACGCCTGTAGGCGAAGGGATATCGAAGAGCTGCAGTCTTTGGCCGAGTCACCTGGTGGATTTTTGACAGACGGTTTACGGCAGCAGGCCTGTAAGTTGAGATTCTGGGATAGCACTAGGAGCCATCTCTTTCCTTCACGATCGTGAAACATACTCTGTGGATCAGCTAACATACGTAGGGCCTGTGTTGCTGGGAGTACCTGTCAGGTTCCCAAGCGATGATGCGGGTGAGAAGCCCTCCAAGCCTGCAGAGGACGACATAATTCGTCTCGCGGCTTCAGATCCGGATTATGCATCATGGAAATCCCTCCCTCCTCACAGTGAAGAAGGTCAAGTCCAACTAGACGTGGACAGGGCTTTCGTCTACTATCCCGACTGTGAGTGCGAAACCCAACAACCCCTTTCTCCCCTCCATCCCCTGCCTTTCTTTCCTCTCCCACGTTGGCGCAGTTGGCACCTGTCCATCAATGCTGACACCCAAACCAGATCACGACGACGACGAACGAGCCCACCAAAAGGACGAGCTCTCAGCCCTCATCCTCTCCGTCCTGAGGCGGCACCCCTATTTAAGCTACTTCCAAGGCTACCACGACATATGCCAGGTCCTCCTCCTCGTCCTCCCCCCGGCCCTCCGCAGCCCGGCCATGGCCAGGCTCTCCGCCCTCCGCATCCGCGACTTCATGCTCCCCAACCTCAAGGCCGCCATCTCCCAGCTCCGCCTGATCCCGGACATCCTCCGGGCCGCCGACCCCAAGCTATGGCACCACCTCTCCCAGACGGAGCCCTTCTTCGCCCTCTCGGGCACCCTGACCATGTACGCCCACGACATCGAGTCCCTGGGCGAGATCACGCGCCTCTTCGACGTCCTCCTGGCCCGCGAGCCGGTATTCTCCGTCTACATGTTCGCCCAGATCGTCCTCAACCGCCGCGCCGAGCTCTTCGACACCCCCGCCGACGAGCCCGAGATGCTCCACTCCATCCTCGCCAAGCTGCCCCGGACCCTCGACCTCGACGCCCTCGTCGCCGACACCTCGGCCCTCGCCGCCCGCCACCCGCCCGAGGCCCTCGCCTCCTGGCGCTCCGGCATCTCCCCGAGCAGCGTCCTCAAGACCGCCAGGAGCACCCGCGCCTGCGCCGGGCAGAGCGTCGACGTCGGCGAGTACTACTTTGCGCGGCAGGTCCTGGAGCTCCAGCGCGCCGAGACGAGGGAGAGGCTGGTCAAGATGGCGTGGCGGTACCGCCGGCCCGCGGCTGCGGTCGGGTTTGCTGTTGCGTTTGGTGTGTTGGCTTATTGGATGCGGAAGTCGTCGTTATCCGCCGGCTCTTTGGGGTACATGGTGGCCGTGTTCTCGAGCTGGTTGCCTGAGTTTTAGAGGAACCTATGGGTCTTTCCTCGGGTATTGCGGTATGCTGTTGGTGTTATTGGCTTGAACGGGCTTGCATGAAGGTTGGAACTCGCTGGGGGTTTGCATTTTTGGACTGCATACTTGGAATACCCCCTTCTCTGGTCACATACGTTCTCAAAACCCATACCTCGGGGACTTTCCGTCCAGCCAGGCAGTCGAAATAGATAGAACACATCCGTTTCAGAGGAAAGAGAGCAAATGAAAAGAACAAATAAGTAAACACCAGGCTCTTTATGCTTTTCGTATCTTCCAAAACGCCCCTTTTTCTTTACATACAATATCAGTACCATCAGAAAGCCAACCCCCCCCCCACCACCACGACTCCCCCTTCCAAAGGCCCTTCCCTTCCTCTCCCTCCCTCTCTCCCTCAAAACAACCAAACAACACAAGTGGAAAACCCTCTCAAGCAGCCTCCTGAAAAGCCCTCTTCAGCCCCTCAAAGTGCTCCACCTGGTCCCCCGCCAGCTTCCCCCCTCCCACGTCCCCGATAATCGTCAATATCAACGAGTAATTATTATACAAGAACCTCTCCCTCTTCCGCCCCTGCACGTCGCCCCCGAAGTACGCCTGGCTGTACCGCGTCAGGAACGCCTCCATCTCGGCCCGCAGCCGGCCCAGCGACGTGACCACGGGCTCGTCGTCGCCCGCCTCGGCGCTCAGGGCCAGGACCCCGTGGAGCAGCTGGCCGAAGCGCTGGGTGGCGACGTGGGGCGCCGCGGGGGTGGTCTTGGCCGTGGATGCGGGCAGGGGTTTGGAGGGGAGGGACGAGGTCAGCGTGCGGACGGACTCCCGGTGCGCGTCCATGACGACCTGCAGCCGTGGCCAGAGCATCATGGCCGCGCCGTTGACGTACCCGTCCATGGCGGGCACGCGCCGCCGCTGCAGCTCGAACTGGAGGTGCTGGTTGAGCCGGATGCAGAGGAGCAGGCCCAGCCCGTCGTACGTCTCCGAGACGAGGGACTTGGTCAGGGCGTGGCCCAGCTGGAAGGTCGGCTCGAAGATGTAGTTGAAGTTCTTGCCGATGGTGGCCATGCTGAGGGCCGGCGCGAAGAAGGACGCCAGGAAGGTGTACTCGGCCGTGGCGTTGTCCACCAGCGCGATGTTGAAGTTGCGGAATGGTACCTCGAGGTAGTGCGTCGCCTGGTCCTCCTCTGCGAGGTAGCTGCTGATGGCGGCCTGGTTGGTCGTCTTGAGGAGGTCGATTCGCCGGCCGAGGTTGAAGGCGTCGTGGGGGGGCCCGCCAAGCCCCTTGGTGCTGCTGCTCAGTACCGTTGCCTTTCGCGACGTGTCTTCGTGGCCGAGCATGTCCGTCTTATCGATCACGTGCAGCTTGATCTTCTCGAGGGCCTTGTGGTACCGGGTGAATTGGTTGAGATAGTACCATCTCATGGTGTTCATATAGGCGCGGCATAGCTCATTTGCAAGTGTGGGTTGGTGTTTGTGGAGGAAGGTGTAGAGGTCCTTGAACTTGAGGAAGTTCTGCTGCTGGATGATCTGCGCATTGATGTGTGGTGACCGCAACGCTTTTATCTGCGCGACGAGGTGGTCTCTTATCCTTTCAATGGCCTAGTTGTTGTTTCCCAAGTCAGTATCTCAGCCTCCGTGCTTCGCACCGGGGGCGTCTCCTTACCTTAAGCGTCAACTTCTCCAGTAACGGCCCCAGGTCCTCCAGAGATTTGCCCTGCCCCTGCTGTTTCACATTCCTCTTGTATGCCTCGTACCTCCTCTCAAGCTCCGCCAGCACCTTGACCCACGACTCGTCGATGTGCCCCTCTGCTATCTTGGAGATGACCAAGGGGGACACACTCAGCTCCTCGACCACAGGACCCAGCCCTTTCTCGACCGCCTTTCGGTTCTCCAGCCTTATATTAAGAGAAGTCGACCTCGCCTGTAGCGACTCTATGTCCGCAGACACGGCTGCCAGGTCGTTCCGGAAGCTGGTGAGGTTCGTCTCGACGGAGCTGAGCACGTCGTCGCATGCGCGTATGGACCTGTGCAGGTCTTCGAACCGGGTCTTGTCTTGCTCATCTGTGTGTTTTAAAGTCCTCTGTCAGCATTGGCTGCCGCCACAAAGGTGCAACGCGTGAATGGGTTAGTGGGAGGGGAGTAGAGGGAGAATACCACATACATTCTTCAACTGTCTGCGATCTATATACACCACCACCAGCGCCCTCGCCCTCACCGGCACTTCCCTGCGCGACAAACGCCCGCAGCGAAAGCCCGCCAAAGTCGAACTCAAGGTCGAGGTCCCCCTCTTGTATCGTAGTGCCGGACGTGTCCTCCGGCTCAGACGGGGACGCAGTGCCACTGCCACCTGGTGTCTCCGTGGGTACTGGTATGTGCTCCCCTAATATCCTCCCCAGCACAGACAGCGACTCCGTCCCATCGTCGACCGTGGTCGTCTGCCTCAGCGAGGAGCCGGCAGGGGGCCCTCCATTGGTTCGACCTGACCCTCTCAGCAGTGATGTCGTGGACCCGGTGTCACTGGACGACACGAGGGAGACTTCTGATGCCCTTGCTGACCGTTGTTGTGAGGTGATGTATGGGCTTCCTCGCTGGCTGGAGATTCTTCGAGGGAGAGGAGATATAGGTCTGCTGTTCGAGTTCGAGGGCTGTTGGGGCGCAGCGAGCCGGTCAAGCCACATGGTGGTGACAGTGGAGGGTTGGTTAGCTCAGAGGAGGAGGCGGGAAGGAGGTTGACGTCGCTGTAGGTCGCATTTACGCGGTCGCGGTTGTCATGTGAGTTGGGCTTTCGGTAATTCAGACTCTCGAGTTCACAATTGTTGGATATTGGCTTTGTCTAGGTTGGTTGGAACCGTGGACATGTGTTTATGTATGTACTTAAGTAGATCCGGAAACATTTGAGTAGGCGTCGGGCTGAGCTGTAACCCGTATTCCCAGGGGTCTTGCTACGTAATCCTCTATCGATAAGCCCGCCAGTAGTGCTGTACACTACTGTAGGTAGCTCTTTGACAGCGGACATCTGGAGCTGCCAGGGATTAAAAGGGGTCAACCCAAATACCGTTGGAACCAAGGAACACTAAAGTAAGTACTTAGACACAGTAAACCATATCACAACACATTTCACCTCAGTCGATGCAAACATATTATTTCCACAACTTTGTATGGAATTAGGTATCAAGCCGGTCTCTCCCCTTCAATACATGCCATGCCATGCCATGCCACACCACACAAGCCATGCATTCATCCATTTCGTCGAAACTTTCTTTCAAACACGCCTGGGAGTCAGAAACAATCAGATCAATTCAACCTTTTCTCGCTCGCTCGCTCTCTGCTTCCCACACCCATCTCAAAGGACAAAGGCACTCGCCCGCCTTGTCTGCTTCTGCCACTTTCTCCGTGGCTCGTTCTCATGCTCGTGCTCTTGCTCTTGCTCGCTAATTCGAATAGAGTCCAACTTCAAGAATTGAATATATACAGCATCGGTTTTGTTTGGTAGATGCGAAACCCGAATACGGTAGGTATCGATCAGTAGGTCAGTTGTTTGTTGGTGGTGATGATGGTGGTGGTGGTGGTGTTATATTCCCACCCTTGCCCCCTTTCCCCATTCTCCATTTCTCATTAGAATTTCGTGACCATCCAGTACCTTGCTGCTGGTCGGCGTCGAAGTACTTTGACTTCTTATTCCGTAGTGAAAATATCATTACTGTTTTCAAGCATGAACTGCACGGCGAGGTTCTTGGCCTGCATGTCCGTCATCTCCCTCTCGAGGCTGTGGTCTCGCATAATGGTGGGAGCGAACACCACGGCCAAGTTCTTGGGCGACATCTAGATTTACCATTAGTATTTGTGATAATACCACTCCTCCGGGAGACATGTTTCCCCAACTTACCAAATTCTCAGGCTCCCGACTGGCAACCCTAGCGAGATGGAACATGAGGAACTCGAGACAGTCACGGTGCTTTTGAGGAAGCATGTTGACAGTCTTCCTCAAGTGAGCACAGCGCTCTTCTGGATCGGTGATGGCTAAGATTTCATCATCAGTAACGTGCCCGAGACATTTGGTTCTTCGAAGGATAAATAAAACTCACAGGCTGACTCCAGGACCCGGTCGTAGACTTCAAATGTCAAAAGCGGCGTTGGCAACTTGCGGAAGTATTGCTTGAGGACGCTGGTGACAGAGGCAATGTCGATGCTTGGATCGGAGATGTCGAAGTCCTCCATCCTCTCAAAGCCTTCCTGAATCATCTTGACTTGTCCACTGCCTCCCGACTTTCGGTAGATTCCTTCCGCATCCATGCCTCGAAGTTCGACTTCTTCTATGCAACGCGTCACCACACTAGGAATCTGGCGGCGTTCGTGATCGGCTCTCTCTATAAGTTCAGAACCGAAGAGGGTAGTAGGCGGCTCACAAGCCGCCAGCGCGGCCGCCACATTCGCATTGGTCGAGGACTTGGGTAGAGGGCCCCCCTTGGCATTTCCTCTATTGAAGAACCCAAACGGTCGAGGATCGTTGGGGGCACCACGGTTCTGTTGCTGCCCGTTGGCGTTGGGCGGCAGTGTCGTGGAAGGAGCTTCCAGCTGAGCAATCGTCATGTTGTACGGAAGACCAATATTGTCGGAGCTCAGACCGCCTTGCTGCGGTGGCCCCCTGGGGTCGCCGCGCTCATTTTGTTGGAAGGCACCAACAGCACGACCGACCCTAGTGATGTTCTGTGCCACCGACTTGCCACCCTTCTTCCAGTTGAACTTCTTGGCTTGGCCCTTTCTGACCTGGACGACTCTTGGGCCCTCCAGAACAGGTTCGTCAACATCGGTCCCGACGAGCGTGGGCCCGGTGTGGATGCTCGACGTGTCGATGTTGTGGACAGAGGTGCTTGACGACGACTTGTGGTTCGTGTAGATGCCCAGCCCGTGGGGCTTACCATCAGATCCTACTTGAGACCTGAAACGACCTTGGATCTGGTGCGTCAAATCATTGTTCATGTCGGCCAGCTGAGCGTTCTTGGAGGACAGTTGCTCGAACTCGAGCAGTGCACGGTCCCGCTCAGCGATCGCGTGCTCCTTTTCTTCGACCAGATCATCCCGTTCGGCGTGCAGCTGCTCGATTGACGCCGACATGGTCTCCTTAACCTTGTCCAGCTTCTGGACAAATTCTTTGATGGCTGATTCTTCAAGGGCACGAGGGTCGATGGGCCGTTTCGTGTCCTTGGCCCGCTCGACATAGCCTGCCAGCACTTCCAGCTGACGTATCATGATCTCCGTCTGCGTGTCCAGGATGGATACGGTCTTTCTCTTCTCTTCCAGCTTCTCAGTCAGAGTCAACAGGTCCCTCTCCGAGTTGAACTGTTTCTCCAGCTCCGCGACCCGCTGTTCCGAGTTTCGCAGCTGTCGCTTCAAGAAAGCCGAGTTCTCCTGTTGAGCACTGTCCATGGAAATTGGGCTGCTGATGTCTCTGGCCTCGCCATTCTGGGTTGTCTGAATGATTGGAGTCTTGGGCCATCTTGGCGATGCTGTTGCGCCAGTGGTTTCACTCATGCTTCGAGTGTGGCCGTTACGTGGCTGCGGCATGCCATCCATGCTCCCAGGACGCCCGTGCCTAACGGCATTTGACACCTTACGAAGAAGAGATGAAGACCCTTCATCTGTTCCCAAAATACGTGCCATATCCTCGTCCATGGTGAAATCGCCCCCAGAGCTCCATCTTGGTAGCTTGGGGGAGACCTTGGGGGATGTTTGCCCGTTCTTTGCGTTGTTTGCATCTCTCGCATCTCTCGCATCTCTAACTTCCCTCACGTCCCTCACGTCCCTCACGTCCCTAGCGTCTCTGGCGTCCCTGGCAGGTGCTCCAGGAGGGGGAGGCGGTGCCCGGGGAGACATGTATGTGTCGCTCATCTTCTGTTCCATCTGTGGACGGGGTGGTGGCACAAGGGGCTCATCCGTCCTCGAAGATTTACCATTTACTAAATCACGGAATGCGCGTTAGTACGTGTTATCCTGAGAGCGTGTGGGTACATACCGCTGCGAGTGGCAGCTGGAGCAGGATGTTCCTTCCGAGGGATGTGTTTGGAGTTGTTTGTGTCTCCAGTCCTGGTAGAACTTGTCGTATCGATCGATGGACGCTTGTCATCATCTTTCGCACGTGCGTCCTGGGCGTCCCTGGGGGATTCAGAAGTGCCAGTTGAACCGTATCGTGGAGGTGAATCTGGTTTGGAGCCCGTGGCATCCTTCCGAAGATTTCCATCGGTTGCCTTGGAAGCACCGTTTTCCGTTGGACTGGTAACATGTGGAGGGGGCCTATTGGTGGTGACAAATTTCTTACTTTTAGGGGCCTCTTGCAGCTTGAATTCGTCCTTTCTCGAATTTGACGTTTTCTGAGACCTGTCATCGCTGGCGACAGGTGATGCCTGTGACACGACACTCCTATCGGATCTGGATGATTTCGACAGCTTCCGAGATGGCTCCTTGGGGGTCGAGGCCTCGTAATCGGACGAGGTGCGCCGTACTTTCTCCTGGAAAGCAATGTGAGGCGTTGATGACTGGGAGCTGCGAGCCTCATTCTTCCTTTCTGGCACCGCGGGCGTTTTCGAAAAGTAGTCCTTGTCGTTGCTAACCTTGCGCTGGTCAAAGGCCTCGTTGTTGTTCGATCGCGGGGACGACACGGATGGCGCAGGGCTGGGATCCAAGGCCACCGGTATGAAAAAGCTGTCACCGTCTGCACCTTCTATGCTAGCCTGTCCAGCGAGGATGGAGCTGTTCCTATTCCTCCGGTAGTTGGGGGCGGACAACCCGTCCTTTATGGATTCAGCATGTCTCTCCGGGGAGCGGGTGGTTCGTGAGCTAGCTCTTGTCGAAGACGAGTCCATCCTGGGATAGCCAGGCCTTGTTGGTCTCGGTGACAGCTCCGTAGGGGTGTCGGACTCGGGGGAAACCCGCTCGTCGGAAAAGGCGTTCGGTGGTATGGCATTTGGCGGCAGGGCAGGTAGCGATTTCTCGACCATTGGAGAGTCTTTGTCTCTTGCCTTTGCCTGAGCCACAGCTTTTGATTTTTTCCTCCGTCTTGCCATGAGCGATTCGTGGCAACTCATGCAGAAAATACCCTGTGACGTCCTTGCATATCGCAAGTTCTCGATCTTCCTCTTACAGTTTCGACACCGGAAGCAGGTGGCACAGAAGGCCTGGTCGCCGGTCAGGATGGCGAGATCTTCGATCTTGTTTCCGCATGCGTTGCAGCTGTATGTGCAGTTGTTGCATATAAGGGATCCGTCGCCGAGCAGGAGGAGGTTCGCGTCCGAGTCGAGGAGAGTGCCACAGGTGTTGCATCGAAAGCAATTCAAGTGCCAGCGGTTACCAGCTAGGTTATGGTCAGCCTGAAGTCCTCTCGCCAAAGTATAGTGCACAGAATTAGAACAGATGGAAGGGAAGGGGGACAGGATACAGGGGAGGAGGGGGCACAAGAGTCAAGAACAGCAATCCGCCATAGCATCACAACAAAATCGGAACATAGGCAGGGGAGAAGCCCATGCAAGGGAAGACTGAGTGATGCGCACGTACCGAGCTCAAACGCTTTGCCCTCCTCAAGGATCTAATATTGATGTCAGTCATGTCGGGGGAACAGACATGGCGATGCCCTCCTGTCGGGAACTCTGTAGAATATACCTCTCCACATCCTTTGCAAGGGAAGACATCGTCCTCCATAGGACTTTCCAGATAGTCATCCATGGTTGTGTTGTTGTTGCGCCGTCTGCCGGGGCCAGGTGAAGGAGGAGGCAGGTGTTGTTGTCTGGTATCGTATCGCAAGGAGAAGGACGATGGCTTAGCGTAAGAAGGGGTAGGTGGTCAAAGTCATTAGAGAGAAGGAGGAGCTTAAGAAGCCCCCCCAAGAAAAAGGGAAAGAAGTTGTATTCGACCACGTTACTCCGACATCGAGTCGCAGAGGTGTGGGCAAATTGAATAATCTGGTCTAATCTGAAGAGGTTGATTGTCGGAAGTTTCGGTTGTCGTCGTCGTCGTCGTCGAAGGGGGGGGGGTTTGTGGCAAT